>JALPVH010000280.1:0-77232 GCA_023242295.1 Diaporthe ilicicola
ATATATATATTATATAATTTCTTATAAAAGAATAGCTAGCTATATAAAACGAATTTATATTTTTAAAATAGGTTACTTAATATTTCTATATATAGGTTTTATTTAAAGATATTAATATTAATATTTATATTAAATAAAATATATAAGATTATTAATTTATATATATATAATTTAAATAAATTATATATATCTTTATAAATAAAATAGTTTACTATATTAAGTAAGCTTACTTTAATTTAATTATATATTTAGTTTTATAGAATTTAATTTAAAAATAAAGATATAAATACTAATATTTAAATTAAAAGCTATTAAGCTACTTATTTAAACCGCCGCTAAACCTAAAAGTATTTATTATTTAATTATTAGTATTTTTATTTTTAAAATAGATTTAAATATAATAAAACTAAATATATTATTCTTACCACCTATAATTACTCTATATAGCTATATATTTTATTTTTAAAATCTATTTTTAGAATATATATTATATATTATATATTAAGTATATAAATATATAAATATATTTATATATTTATATATTATATATTAATATATTTTTTATATTATATATATATATATTATTATTATTATATATATTTATATATTATATATTAAATAGCTAATATATATATATTTATATATTTATATATATATATATTATATATTATATATTTTTATATATTTATAACTCTAATAGCGGCGACGAGGTTTATAGCGGCGATAAGGTTTATAGCAGTGACAAGGTTTATAGCGGCGATAAGGTTTATAATAGCAATAAGGGTCTTTATTATAATAGCTAATATAGTTAAATTAATATTGTATATATAAATTAAGTGGTAAATGTAAATTTCTATACATTAGGGGTATATAGGGTGTGTACCCTCCGATTATAGGTGTGCGAATCTCCGTTTTCTAAGTTTTTTACGTGTTCTGCTTCCAAGTAATGAGTGAATATTTTCTACTCTTCCTTCTCTCCACTATCAAGACTCTATTTTCTAAATACGAAATGACCTCGACGGCCTGCCTGTTCGACGTCTTGATCTCTCGGGGCGAAGCTTCTGGAAGATTATCTATCTCATTAAAGCAAGTATTTCAGAGCTGCCATATTAATGTATATATTAAGCATATACAATATTTTTATTAAATGCCTATAGGCTGTCTCGTCTACTCAAGCTTGCAGCTGTGTCGAGGAGGCCTCTGATGGTAAATATCGGTACAGCGAATTTTGGCGCCTTTCTCAAGGCATTGTCTGACCGACGAAGGATACAAATTTTCCTGTCTCACATGCACACTACAAAATACTCGGGTGTGGAAGCAACTTTACATAGTCAAATCCAATACTATGGAGCTACATAACAGCTGTAAAACAATTGCATTGTGTTAGAATACTGAATTCACTACTCGCATTGTAATGTGGCACAAAGGCAGCCCAAAGGAACAGCTCAGGACTAACAAGGCTTTGTGTGCTGCGATAATACAAAGCTTAAATGGTACGTTGTTAACAATCAAGTGGAAGAAAGGTCTTGTTGAATATTGAAGAGTATTGTTGCCAGTTGTTTCCAATGGCCGCCTCAAAAGCACAGTGATGGAAAGAATGGCTATAAAACTCGTGGAAGATACTGCATTGATCTGTCCGGTGTGAGATTTCTCATCATCATCTGCACTGAGCTTTCAATAGACTACTGTACATCCTCACTTGACGCAAGACCCTCGGATAGCATCAAGCAGCTAACATGGACAGCAACGCAAACCCGAGTAGGTCTGATTTGTCTTCGAAAGCATCGTCAGCGAATATTCAGCTGGCAGCGAAGGCCGTCTACATGCTTTCGGTGAGTGCTCAAGAAACACGAGCCCCAAACACCAGCCCGCCACGCAAACGCTCACAATTTGAGAGTCAGGGCAAAAATGCACCAAAAAGGCAACGTCTACCATATCCGAAGCCGGCTCAGGCTGAACCTTCAGTGGAAGGAGTTCGTCGCCACACAAAGCCTCCCTACATCATGCGGAACCTTGTTTCCCAGGCTGTCTTTAGCACTGCCGAAGAGGAGATGACAGTGTCCGGGATCGTTGAGTACCTCATGGCTAAGTACCCCTTTTTCCAGGTCCGCGGCCCACTTACAAGGAATGTCAAAAAGGTCCTTATCAAGAATAAGGATCCTGGAATGGAATTCTTTGAGGAGGTACAGGGACAACAGAACCTTGAGGGCGAAGTGATCCTTAGCCTCAAAGACATATCTGTTCACAGCAAGTGGCGGGTGAAACCTGAACGCCGCGAGTTCATGCTCGCCGCAAGATATGTGCCCAATAACTATCCTGAAAACCTGGATCTCACTGCTCTACGAGCTTATCTGCGCGATTTTCAACGCAAGCAGCGAGATATCTGCAAAATGCAGGCGGTGCCATAGTCTACAGGATATAGTTCTTCTTCGGCTAGGTAATCGGTGACTTTATTTCGGTAGTACCAATCGTTGCTCATCCATCTCCCTTTTATACACATTGCTTATTCTCTCTAACCGTGTAAGTGCTTTAGTAATGCTATACTGTTGGCTGTACAACGTCTTCCGCTGTCAATCATTTTTCGAAACAGACTGCCATCGGACGAAGTCAATTGAGTGTGACATGTGCCAGTGGTGACGACAAGTTCAAGGTGGATGGACCGCAGCCAATCGATGCCCGCTGATCTAATGTCGAGCAGATGCATGCAGCGGACCACTCTTACTAGCAAGGGTCTCAATGTGCCGGCCGATAGCGACTCAGCCGCCTCTACGTACCGGTAGTCCACAATCTACTGACTAGACTCCAGATCCTACCCGCGCGCTCGTTGTCCACTTCCCGTGTGTCAGGCCAAAGTCATCTCGACAAGAAGCCAATGCGACTTAGCTCGACGAGTCGCCGCGCCGGAAGATGAGTGCATTCCCACCCGCGGCCCATCGCGAAGCAAGAAGACGCCGTCTCCGACCATGAACGACGGCCTCGCCAACGGGGAGGCCTCGTCATCCTCCTCCTCCCAATCGCCGCAGCACGACGGGTCACGCTCGCTACCTACCCGCGACGATAACGATGCCCTCCGCCCAGACACCGCCGACAGCGACCTCCTCGGTGAGGACCCCTTGGCCCAGAACCTCGCAGAGCCGATATCTTTCAAGCGCAAGCAGAAACGCCCTGGCGTCGGCCTGGGCTTGATCACGAGCCTGAGGGGGTCCCTGTTGGACCAGAGGGGGGGAGACAATGGGCGACATGCCGCTGCGAGCAGAGCACAGAACCAGGAGCCGGAGCCCCCATATCCGGAAACCTTGCACTCCTCCCCACGGAGAAGGGGCGGAACCAACAGCACCACCACCCACACGGGCTCGACCCCCAAGGACGGTGCGCCTTTGGACTGGCACGTCGAGGGCCCCGGCCAGCGAGTAGGCTACGAGAACCTGACGGCCATAGACTGGATCTTCGAATATACGAAAGAGAGGGCCCGGCTCAGGGTGCTGAACTCCAGCGCGGCGGGGCTCGTGGGCTATGCCCAGAGGCTGCTCGACGCGAGCCAGGAGTGGATCATACTCGTCCTGACCGGGCTCCTCGTCGGGACCCTCGCTGCCGCCATTGACATCGTCACGGACTGGCTGGGCGACCTCAAGGCCGGATATTGTTCGACGTCGGACGGCGGTGCTTTCTATCTGAACAAGAACTTTTGCTGTTTGGGCTACGATGAAGGGGCGCAGTGCATGGGCTGGCGCCCGTGGGCTGCGGCGTTGCACATTTCATCAGCTGGAGGGAAGTGGATCATAGAATATTTCTTTTTTATCTCCTTTTCGGTACGTCAAATGTTCAAGCCTCGTCTTCCACCGTTGGCACTCCTGACACGTGACAGGTCCTTTTTGCTCTTTGCGCCAGCATTTTGGTACAGGAGTACTCGGTCTATGCGAGGCACAGTGGTATACCCGAGATCAAGACTGTGTTGGGAGGTTTTGTCATTCGGCGGTTTCTTGGCACATGGACTTTGGTTACAAAATCCCTCGGACTGGTATGTTGCCCTCTTCTTTGCTTGAGACGGGCTGAATCTGACATTGTCCCAGTGTTTAGCTGTGGCGTCTGGCATGTGGTTGGGAAAGGAAGGTCCTTTAGTCCACGTGGCTTGCTGCTGCTCAAATCTATTCATCAAACTTTCCCCCGCTATAAATGAGAATGAAGGTATTGTATGCTCTTGTCTGGGACGTGTCGGCGTGTCATCTGACGGATCCCAGCTCGGAAAAGAGAAGTACTCTCCGCAGCAGCGGCATCAGGCATATCAGTGGCCTTTGGTGCTCCTATAGGTGGTGTACTATTCAGTCTCGAGGTAGGTCCATGTTGGCCATTTCTCAGGTTCAGGGAGAATAGATGCTAACTTTCATAGCAAATCTCCTACTACTTCCCTGACAAGACCATGTGGAAAAGCTTCGTCTGCGCCATGACTGCTGCTGTCATCTTGAAAGCTCTGGACCCTTTCCGTACTGGGGAAACCGCCCTCTATCATGTCAAGTACAGTACTGAATGGCACAATTTTGAAGCGTTGGGACCTTTTCTTGTCCTCGGCATCATGGGTGTGAGTCAACCTCAACTTTTCCTTGACATGCAAGCCACTAATGGCGGACCAGGGTATCTACGGAGGTCTTTTCATCAAACTCAATATGAAGGTTGCCTCGTGGAAAAAGGCCCGCGCGATCTCAAATGAATGGCTCCCAGGGCCTATTACGCAGGTGGCCATCGTCTCACTCCTCACGGCCGTGATCAACTATCCAAACCTCTACATGCGAGCGCAATCATCGGAGCTAGTTGCAAATCTCTTCTCCGAATGCTCCAAGCTGCTGGACGACCAGTTCGGCCTGTGTAAGACAGGAGCAGCCACGGCGGGGACCATCGTTCTACTCCTGTTCGCCGCTGTTCTCGGCTTTTTCCTAGCAGCTATCACCTTCGGCTTGCAGATACCTGCAGGCATCATCCTCCCGTCCATGGCCATCGGGGCGCTGTCGGGCCGCGCTGTCGGCATCATCATGGAGATCTGGGTGCAAAATCACCCGGGCTTCATCGCCTTCCAGCGGTGCGAGCCGGATATCCCCTGCATCAACCCGGGCACCTACGCCATCATCGGGGCAGCGGCGACGCTCGCCGGCGTCACGCGCATGACCGTCTCCATCGTGGTGATCATGTTCGAGCTCACGGGCGCCCTGACGTACGTGCTCCCCATCATGGTCTCGGTCATGATCTCCAAGTGGGTCGGCGACGCCTTCAGCCGCAGGGGCATCTACGAGTCGTGGATCCACTTCAACGAGTACCCCTTCCTGGACAACAGCGACGAGAACGTCGCCTCGATCCCGGACATACCCGCGGGGCAGGTCATGACGCGCATCGAGGACCTGGTCGTCCTGACCGCGACGGGCCACACCATCGCCTCGCTGCAGGCCATCCTCGAGACGCAGACGTACCGCGGGTTCCCCGTCGTGTCGGACCCGCGCGACGCCGTGCTGCTGGGCTACATCTCGCGCGCCGAGCTGCAGTACAACCTGGTGAGCGCGTCGCGGCCCCCCCGCTCGCTGCCGCCCGGCACCGAGGCCTTCTTCAGCCACCAGCCGCTCGCCGACCCGCGCACGACGCTCGACCTGCGGCCCTGGGTCGACCAGACCCCCATCACCCTGCCCTCGCGCGCCAGCCTCCACGTCGCCGTCAGCTACTTCCAGAAGATCGGCCTGCGCTACGTCCTCTTCAGCGACCGCGGCGTCCTGCAGGGCCTGCTGACCAAGAAGGACGTCTGGCAGGTCCTCAACGGCGCCGAGGAGACGAGGCGCGCTGGCGGCGGGGCCGCCGGCGGGGCCGGGATGGGGATGGGCAACGTCGGGGTCGAGACGGGTATCACGCGCGAGGAGGGCGAGGGCGAAAACAGGGGGCTACTTGAGAGGGCTGGCCTCGTCGAGGAGGCGCGGAGCCCTGGGATCGAGGTCGACTCGATGTTGTAGATAGAGCCAGGCAAAGGGGTTAGGCGCATATATGCTTTAGATGGGTGATTATCAGCGAATTGTCGATAGAGAAAGTGACCGAGCTGCGGCGTGTGTGTGTGTGTGTGTGGACATGCACATAAATATAGAGCGCAAGTTCTCGACGACACGGTATGAATTGTGTGTGGTTCAACAACGGCTCGTGAGAGGCTCGATGGATATGCTATGGAGTCGTGACGGGATACTCCCTTCCCAAAGACACTTTCGGGCGATTACCACTGGCAGCCAAAGCAAGTCGACGTATGAGACTGCAGCCAGACATTTCCACACGTGTTGGGTTCTCCTCAAAGCCTTGTTCCCGTGCGTTTAATACTCGAAATCGTCATCCACCGCGGGGCCCTTGCTCTTGGTGACGCTCTCCTGCTTCCGGTACATCTCGGCGACCTGCCGCGAGCTGGTGGCCTCGTCGGGCTTCTTGTCGTCGCGGACCTTGATGAAGCGCGGGAAGCGGAGCGAGATGCCTTTCTCGCCGGCGGGGTCGACGCCCTCCTTGACGCCGGCCTTGTAGCGCGGGCTGAGCGTCAGGTCGGCGGTGCGCACCTCCCACACGTAGCGGGGCTCGAACCAGACGTCGGGCTGGTGCTGCCCGCCCGACGAGTGCGCGTAAAAGGGCTTGGGCCGGTCGATGACGATCTCGGAGAGCGCCTTGTGCAGCTCCTCGAGCACCGCCTCGCTGAACCCCGTGCCGATGTTGCACACCGTCTCGTACGTGTCCGACGCCGGGCTGTAGCACGCCAGCAGGAACGCCCCGTACACGGACGTGCGCTTGCCCTTGCCGTAGTAGGCGCCCAGCACCACGAGGTCGAGCGAGTCGCCCACGCCGGAGAGGTAGTCTTTCTTGATCTAGAGTAGGATTTTAGCACGTGGGGCGTACAGCAAGACGAATCACGGCTGCGAGGGTGTGTGCTTGCTTACCTTGAGCCAGTTGCGACTCCGCTTGCTGGGCTCGTACCCGCTCTCCTCGCCGTCGAGCATCTTCACCATCAGGCCTTCGCAGGAGGCCTTGACACTCTCGTCCAAGAATTGCTGGATCTCGTCGAGCTCCTGGCCGTTCATGTGGACCGCGAAGGAGAATTCGCCCTCGACAGGAACAAACGCCTCGGTCAGCAGCTTTCGGCGTTCCTGCAGCGACTTCCCCACGATGGCCTCACCGTTGAGGTACAGCAAATCGAAGGCAAACACGCAGACCTTGACCTTGACGTCCTCGACCTTGACGTCCTTCTTCTTCCGTGTCATCAGCTGTTGGAACGGCAGGACCTTCTTCTCAACCGTGTCCCAGGCCACGGTCTCGCAGTCGAGCACAAAGCTCTTGGTGTCCTCCTTGACCCATGTATGTAGCTTGGCGAGAATGTCAGGATACTTCTTTGAGAGATCTTCCGAGTTTCTTGAAAAGATGGACGCCACGCCATCGCCAACCGCCTTGACTGAGCCTGCCGTGGCCTGGCTGAGCTCCTGGTTTGCGTCCTTGGCTACGTAGTGGATCTGCGCTCGCTCGCCATCATATTTGTACTCGCAGGTGAACTTCTGTCCCTCGAACCGATCCAGAACCTCGGTGATAGCCTTGGTGGGCTTCGCCAACATGGGCTTCAGAGGCACCCCAGGCCGCAATTTGCAATTCTCTCGAAGCTCTAGGATGCCGTGTTCTAGCATCGCGGGGATGATGACATCGTAGCTTGGTAGCTCGCTGTAGACAGACTTGAGCGTGGCCTCTGCCTTCTCCATCTCCGTGGTGCTGGGCACCTTGCCCTTCTGTCCGGCCTCGTGGCAAATCATCGCCTGAGCGAGGGAGACAAGCACGGTCTTCTCGGCGAGACCGAGCCGCAGCTTACTCTCCAGGAACCGAATGATGTACTTGGCCTCACTTGGGCCGCCCTTGTCCTTGGTGATGTCGACCTTGCCCGTGCCCTGAGAGTCAGCCGCAGAGAGGAGCTTCTTGATTCCGTCGACCTTTCGACCCTGTGCGCCATTCCCGGTGACGGTCGCAATGTCCATCAAGCCCTTGTGTACACCGCGAACCGTCAAAGGCTTGGGTTTGAACATAGTCGGCTGAGTGGACCTCGACTTGACCGCGACCAGCCCGAGATCACCGATCTCCTTCTGGTCGTTCTTGATCACCTGGAGACTACGCCCCGTGCTCTCTCCAATGGCCTTCATAATTAGAGACTCGCCGATGCCTAGCTCTATGCCTGCATAATCAGGTGCAAGCTTGTTGATCATCAAAAGTACCGTGGGCAGCATGTCGTCGGGGGTGAGTCGTAATACTTGACGCAAGAACAGTGAGCAGTGGGCCATGATTTCCAATCTCTTGCTGGTGAGCTCGACGAGGGAGAAAGTCTGGCAGAGCGCAGCATAAGGCACGGGCTCGCCTGGTTCCCAGTCTGGATATGGATCCTTCGTTTTGGCCGTCAGCTTGGTCTGCACTGTCTTGCGAGCTTTCTCGACGACCTCGGACTTCTCGTCCTCTCCGCTTTCTTCGGCCTCGTGCTCTGCTTCTGATGCGGATTCGGTCGCAGCCTCCGCGCTATCGTCTTCATCGGCCGGTTCAGGCTTTGGACTCGGCTCTTTCTTCTTGCGCGATTTTGGAGCTGTTGCCTTGGCTGACTTTGTCACCCCTTTGGCTTTGGGTTTTAGTGGAGGCGCATCCTCCATTGCCTCGTCCTCGTCGTCCTCCTGTATTACTTTCCGCCCCTTGCGCGATCGTTTCATAGCAGGAGCATCATCCTCGTCGAGATCCTCTGCCTCGTCTTCTTGTTTGATCTTCTCATCGGGAGACTTCGCAGCTGCTTTGGAGGGTTTCAATGTCCGACTGCGCTTTTTGGAGTCTATGCGCAGATTGTCAGTCATGAGGCGAACCTCTTTCTTCCCGTCTCGCTGCTGACCTTGTACTGGCTCTGCGTTTTCTTTTGCACTGTTACTGCTTGGGCTGCCTTGGCTCGACATCTTGGTCTGGTTTTCCGTACCCTCATCCTCTCGCTTAACAGAAGGAGTCTTTTTGGTCTTGTCGGTTGTCTTCGTTGCGAATGACAGCTTGGTCTGTTGTGTGGGAATCGGCTTGGATCCGTCAGGCTTGCCGAAGAACTTGCTACAGCGCGACAGCCACAAGGTCAGCAATTGGACTTGGAGGGCCTCCCCAATGTCATGTTTAAGGGATCGCATCGCAACCTAGGGGCTATGGTGCACACACCCCAGGGTCTGTTGCGACGGCTTGACGTACCCCAGGGTCGCTTGCTTGGGCGCCATTGTGAGAAGCGGCCGGAGCGCAGTTCGCGTTGTGAGGCAGAGAGGTTGCTTGGAGGTGAAAATCGATGATTTCTGTTTTGGTGAGGATCTGACCGAGTATTCCAGTCTTGCAACTGAAGAGAGGAACCGCGGGTTACGCAGGCAGTGCATCTGCAGGAATGGGGAGATTCCAGGCATAAGGGGGCAGAGGTAGGCGGCAGCTTTGGTGTTAGTGAGAATGACGCGCCTTTTTGGCTCGACTACGCGCCGAGATCTAAATTGAACGCGACCCTCACGTGCCAACCCGCTCGTTTCTGTTCTCTTCCCTTCCCTTCCCTTCAGCCTTTTGACTTCCTGCGAATCTGATAATCCCTGTCCATCATTGCATTCTGTTTCTAAACGTTCTCAATTCAGAATAACGTGCTCGAAAGATCGCGATTCCATTAGCGTAATCTGATTGAATAGACCGCACATATTGTCTAGAATGGCGTCCTAATGGCTGGTTTACGTCCCATGCAACAGGTAAATTGTGGCGGTCTTTATGAGTGCACTAGTACCAAAGGCGAATTTGTTCACCAAAGGCCAATCTTCACGTCTGCAGGGAATTCTCAACCAAAATCATCAAACGTAAGCTTTCCTATCAAAGGCCACGCCATGCTCTAAGTTGTTGTTTGGATATTGTACATGCACGACGGCCTCGTAGGCTGGTCCATTCCAGTTTTCACGGTGCTCCCTAAAGTAACTCACTCCCCTTGCTTCCACCCACCCTCATAGTCTAGCTTAGGCGAAGTAGTAGTTCTCCTCCGGAACCCGACCCCTGATGAAGGGAGGCTCGGATCCCCTAACGTAAATGTCCTCGTACAGAATCTGGGGGGTAGCCTCTGGCACTGGCATCGCCTCGGCGATAGCGACCTCCTCGTTGACGTGGCTGCGGGCCTCCTTGTCGATGGTCTTGAGCTCGTCCTCAGACGCGACCTCCCACTCGAGAATGTGCTTCTTGAGGCCGGAGATGGGGTCGTTGGTGCTGCGCATACGCTGGATCTCCTCACGGGTTCGGTAGGTGGTGCCGGGGTCGGACATGGAGTGACCTCCGTATCGGTAGGTGACATATTCCAGGACAAGAGGGCCGTTGTCAGCATCGGTCCATTGCTTGCCATACTTAACAGCGGCCTTCACGGAGAGCACATCCATGCCGTTGACCTTAAGACCGGGAATGTACTGTCCACGCTTGTAGTAGTCCGTCAGGGCGGAGGAGCGAGCTGCTGCTGTGCCCATACCGTACTTGTTGTCTGTTGTCCTTTAGTTAGCGCTCGTCTGGGTACAACGATTCCGCGGCAGTCTTACTCTCGCAGCCGAAAAGCGCTGGCAGGTTCCACAGCTTGGCCATGTTGAAAGCCTCAAAGACCTGGCCCTGGTTGCTGGCACCATCACCGTACAGGATGATGGAGGACTTCTTGCGGCCCATGTACTTGTGGGCAAATGCCAGGCCGGCACCGACTGGAACCTGGGCACCGACGATGCCGTTTCCACCGTAGAAGTTCTTGGCGAACATGTGCATAGAGCCACCCTTTCCGTACGCAATACCCTGGCGTCTGCCCAACAGCTCACCGATGATGGACCGCACGGCGGCGCCCCGCATCAGGGCATAGCCGTGGCAACGGTAGGCGGTGATGACGTCGTCCTCCTTGGTGATAGCGTGCTCGATACCGGTAGCGACGGCCTCTTGACCTGTCGACAAGTGGCAGAAACCTCGGATCTTCTTCTCCTTGTACAATCGGTCGGCAGCCATTTCCATCTGTCTGTGTAATCAAGTCCGTCAGTGCCTGGGTTCATGAATCCCCTTGGTTCGGGGACTGGATCAATAGCTTGCTCGAGGTGCGGCATACCGGGTAACAACCATGTCGTAGTACATCTGCTTGAGCTCCTTCTTCGTCACCTCGATGGTGTATGGGGGTGGGTCCAGCTCGTATGTCTCGAAGCTCTCATCGCTGAGGCTTACTGAGAAGGGCTCATCGTCGGACTGATAACGGCAATCTGTCAGATTCGATTATCCAAAATTTGGCGCAACGGATGCCTTCGTATCCTCCGAGACGCTTGGAGGTCTCGCCAACGGAAGTGGGCGTGCGAATGGACTCAACCTACCTTAGGGACTGCACTCTTGTCAACGCTGGCGGATGCAGCGTTGGTGGTAACAGACCGGCGAGTCGCGACGATAGGGATCGAAGGGCGGGCGGTGCGCAGAGGCACCGCACGGGGTATCCTGACGGCTCTGGAGAACATGTTGCCGACGACGATAGGGAGTCGGGACAGGTGTGAGGGGAGGAAGGGAGTGGATGTGGTCGCGGGAGAAGTCGTCGCGAAATGGGCCAAGTCCGAGAATTATTCTCTCCTCAACATTGTCGGGAAACAGCTCACTCCTTTTGGGTTTAGCGCCAGCTGCGGACGCCGAAGATTGGGCCGTTGGTCAGAGCTCCTGAACCGGACCTCCAGACCTGCGAGCTTGGCTCGCTTGGCCCTCAACGTTGAGAAGCTGTCCCCGGAGGTAGCGCAGCCAACTTGATCAACCCATCTATGGAGCCATTCCACTCGGCCTACTGGCTGCTCATCTTGATCAATCACGCCGAATGGGTGTTCATTTTCACGATCCATAGAGCAGTCGAGCTAATTGTGGTTTCTGTTTCGTTCAAAAGCTACTTCGGGATATAGCCCATCTATCCTCCGCTGAACTCCATACCAAACAAAACTCAAAACAATACCAAGCATGTCCCTTCATCCACCATTCCCGAGCTCCCTATTATGTCGGGGTCAACAAAGAGCAACGCCAGCCAACCTTAGCAGCGTCAACGCCCCAGCCATGCGGATAAATAGACCTATGAAAACCCGGCGTCTGCGCCGGGACCTAAAAGCGACAATAATTTTGTAGCCAGAAAATGCGATGTCTACCCAAATGCAAACAATGATGTCAGGGAATAAGGTTCAGCCAACCCGGCCCATGCAATGAATGCCATGACAAATGAGGTATCTAATGGTCTCTGCTTGGCTGCCATGAGGTATGACGATGCATCCCACGCACTTGGGGAAATAAAAACACTTTCGAATTGCCGATGCTGACGCGCCCAGGTCAGCGCTATGGGGAGTAATCACCCATCCCATATTCAGATTCAGTCGTGGAAAAACGTGGTTCCTTGTCGAAGGGGAGCTGTTGAGGGTCCGGCGTCTCCCATGTCAATGTCTTCGACTCCGCTGTCACGGGGTCCCAGGCTATGAAGCAACGCTGACTGCGGTGGTCTGTAGTCCAAAGGCAACGCACTCTTGGGCCGGTCAGGCTCCTCAAGCGATCTTAACGCGAATGGCCTCTCGTCTTCTGGTGGAGGAGAGAAGGACCAGACCTGGATGATTCAGTTTAGCGCTTACTCACATGATGCATGATTGGAAGATAATTACTCACCTCCATAATGGTTCGGTTGTTCCGGAGAGCCATGGCTACACATTTCTCATCCTCGAAAGCCACACGCCACACAGCCTCGCCTTGAGCAATCAGCTCGCGAACTAGGTGACCGGTCTTCAAATCCCAAACTTTCACACGGCCATCGCTGCCGCCACTGACAACACGAGTGTCGTCAAATTGTAAGCTTGTCACGCTATTATCGTGTGCAGCAAGCCGGTGTATGGGGACGAACTTCGAGAGAGACCAGACTCGGACCGAGCCGTCAGAGCCACCTGTGACAAGGGTATCTCCGCGCATTTGCAGCTGGCCCACAAGAGACGTGTGCCCTTGCAAGACTGCCTGGCATTCCCTGTGGTTTAAGTCAGCGACTTGAAGTCAGCGACTTTTCGGTCTCAGCCAGCGCTTATGCACCACTTACCCTGTGTTTGCGTTCCAAATCCGCACGCTGGTGTCCAAGCTGCCCGTGGCTACTCTTGCGCCGTCAAAGGCAATAGCATAAATCTGGCTGTAGTGGCCTTGAAGCGTGTGAAGACACCTTCCCTCGGATATGCTCCAGACTTTGGCTGTAGTATCGTAACTGCCCGAAACCACTATATCTCCCTTGATCTCTAAGCATCGAACACTAGCTTGATGGCCTACAAGGACGTTGCGGCAGACGCCAGTCTCGATATTCCAGACACGAAGGGTAGTATCTCTCGAGCCAGAGATGGCGGTCTTGGCGTCAGACATCTTAAGACAACGCACAGTGGACGTATGGCCCCTCAAAGTGTGCACGCAATTTCTGAGAAGAGTCAGCAATTGTTCGTCAAAGAGTATACCGATTCATGTTCTTTCTTACCCGGTGCTCAAATCCCACACCCGCACATCGCGATCACAACCACCACTGACCAGGATGTCTTCCCATGGGACCATAGCCCATACGCCCATGACATGACCCTGCAGTACTCGCAACGCGTTGCCTTCGGTATCGAAGACGTGAATCTTGGCATTATCCAGAGCCACGATGATGTATCGAGGTGTCAGATGCAGGCTGGTCACAACGCCACCATCCTGGGTGATAGCCCGTGTGGTGGCCTTACCACCAGTCCGCCATGCAGCATCGACCAGGTATCTCTGCTTGAAGTGCGATTTGTACGACCTGAGCTTGGGACGCGAGCTTGTATTCGAGCCGTCTAGGCTCCTGGAAGCGGACATACCAGTCGCAGTTGGCAGTGCCCCTGGAAAGCTGTGCATGTGGTTTGAAAATGGTGTGTCCAAGGAGACAAGAGGTTGTGCTCCAGGTCTCGAGGCGTAGAGGGGCACCGTAGTACCGACCTCGGACAGACGGCGGCCATAATCGTGTTTGACGCAGAGATTTTTCCATGTCATGTCATCGCTGAGGAGGTCTCGCCATCTCCGTGATACCTGGGATGCTCTCGCTAGGACTTTGGGGTCGTCGATGAATGACAGAATCTGGATTGGTCAGCATCAGAAGGACGAGTATTGGGGCATGGCACGCGATCGAAACTTACCCTAAGACATAACTCATCAGGAAGACTGGTGAAAGGATCCTTTTTGAGCAGCGGGCTAACGAATTGATGGACAAATGACAGCTGCTGGCTTGTGCATAGGTTCAACAAATCGGCCAAGATGCGTGTTCGTTGGGGTCCATTGCAGGTCTGGAAATGTTGGCGACATTGAGCTAGAAAGATGTCCTCATCGTCCGCGGCATCACTCCAGTCGGGCTGCGCGTGCGTTGGACCAGGCGATGCGGCCGGCGTGGGAGGCGGCGGCGGCGATCCGGTCAGTGTCTGGTCGAAGTCGGCAGCCGGTGTGCTCATGCTGGGAGTCGGCGGTCCCCTGGGCGGCCTAGGCTGGGGGATCTTGATCGTGTGATTTCCGTTGCCCATGACGACGTCCTCGGCTGAGTACAGACTCGCTCTTCTGTCTGAAAAGCTGAGCGGACGGTGGCCATAGCCATCCATGGTGACGAGGGTCCCTGAACGCAATAATATTGTACGGACCCTGTCTCTAGGACTCGGCGGCCGAGGAGGGGTCGAGAAACGAGTGCTGAGGAATCGCCTCGTCGTTGTTAGCTACAGACGACGATCTGAGACTCGACGTCGTAGCAGGCCGACTGATGTCGAAGTTGAGCCGGGTTTCGGTCGGAGTGACGGGTTCTTGGAGGTTGTTGGAATTGCCGGAAGGAAACTAGAGTTGGAGGGCCAGGGCGGTTTAATGATGGGGACCAAAGGGAATCACGGCAACGCTTAACCTAGCCGATTCCTCCGTCTATTGGGACCGGTAACTCCTGCCTTCGGAGTGGTTGAGAGGTTGCTGAATTATATCCACAAAAATGGATCTGGATCCGCAGAGGTTGGATGACACGGAAGCCGAAACCAGCGCGGAAGGCTGGAGGTGAAAGAGGCAGATGGGTGCTGGCGCTTTGATCCGGGGACGGAGAGAGAGCGTTTAGTCAGGGGGCTGATGGTGCGGAGGAGACGTGAGGAGGCGCGAGGCTTAAAGTGTTAGGGTCAGGCCGGCGGCGAGGCAGAGTTGGAAGCGCTGCGGAGTAATAAGTAATGTATCGGAGGGAACGAGTCGTACACAGGACATCAGACGTGCAGATTCGAACCAAGAGGCGAGTGCTCTGCAGGAGGGAAAAAGACTGGGTGACCGCAGAGTGGCGATGGGGGGAAGGTGGTGGAAGAGACCGAGTCAATACCGGGATGTGGCAGTCTCTGCGGTGATCAGTAGTGAGGGTGAGACGGAAGAGAGCTTTTGGGGTGGTGATGTGACCCAAAGGCGCCTTGCTCAAATGTTGTTGTCATGAGGTTCCGCAGATTGAAGGGGGGTGATGCGATGGGATGTCGAGGCCGGTCAGTGTGTGAGTGAGCGAACTTGAGAGGATGCACCCGGACCTGGACCTGGACCTGGGGGACTGGACCCGGGGACGGCTGACCGTAGACTTGGACTTGCAGGAACAGAAAGATGCGGTGGGTCTTCTGGGCGACTCCTGGTTTCCTGTTCCAAGGTTGTGCGTCTTGCCTGTATGCTAGGGGGTACCTGGGATATGTACCGCAGTGATGTACTGCAGGCGCACTGAAGAGAGGGAAGGAACCAGCGGCCACGGGCAAGAGACACCAGAACGCGGCAAGACTGCGCTATACCGCGGTGCACTGTATGCTAATGATATTGCTGCACTCGGCACCACCCGAGCACGACCTTGACCTCGGCCTCAGTCAGGCTTTGGGGACTGGGGACTGGAACTGCAGGGCGAGCGGCAACACCTCAGATGGGGGCGTGGGCTTGAGTTTACTGGCCTGAAAGGGACGGGAAACAATTGAGGTGACGAGGTTGACTGGTGACCGCCGTCTACTTTGCTAGTCCTGGTCCAACCCCATCATCATCAGTCCATTAAAGTGCTTTGCCCCATTCCCTACAGCTACCCAGCTGCCCAGCGGATGGAACTTCCAAGGTTCGGGCGTCACTTGTCACTTGTCACTCATCTTTCATCGCTCCTTTCCCGTCTCCATGTCCCGATGAGGGCTCTGTTAGCAGGGCTGGCAGGGACGGCAGGACCTGGGTGCTGATGATTGAGAAAGAGCTCATCGGTACTTGGGAACCTGGCCTGCCATTAATTGCGGCAAAAGGATTGGGAATGGGAATTCCGCACCACCTGGCCAAGGCCAAACTGGGGCGGGTCCCATTCTCAATCCCACCCTCGGCAGCCGCACCAGCACACCAACGCACCCATCAGCACCCACCTCTGTTTCCGCCGTTGATCTGCACTGCGCGGCGCGAGTAACTTAGATGCACGCGGTTGTCATAAAGTCCACGGACCCTCTTCCATCACGCCCGGGCGGTCAGGGGCAACTTCAAACGTACCCTGCAAGTATGCAAGCCTGCGAGCCTGTGCACTTTTCAGATTTGCGAGAGCGATGGCCCCCCCCCCCAGCCCTCCAAGGTTTTCCTTACTGATCATCATTTGCTGATCCTCTGTACCGGGAATTGTCCATGCACGCACGCGCATCCACGCAAGCAAAATAGATAGAATAGACTACACCATCATCTCAGCTTCTTAGCTGCTCGGCTGCTCGGCTGCATTTCGACGCTCACTGGTGCCACGCCTGCCAGGCCGCTCGCGCCAACAGCAGCTCTGGTCAAGTCTGACATGACATGAACTGTTGGCCTAGGCTACACACACGGTACGCTACGACAGAACACGACACACGACACACGACACACACTAACACACACACACAACCTGACGATGGATGGAGGCGGGCATCACTATACATCTAACGTTCCGATCTCCAACGTCTGATTTTTCTTCGAGAAACCCCGCAGGCTTATGACATATATTGCGGCTGGGCGGCACCATCATAATTTTTTTCTTTAGACGTCGGATGAAATAGCGCCCTTCCAACCCCCCTTTTCCTTTTTTTCTGGTCTCCTGCCCCGACCGGTTCCCCCAAGGAGTTGCTGTTCGGTGTAGCATGGACGTAGTGGATGTACACGGGGACTCATCTTGCTTCTATCTTTGTCCTTTGATGTAGAAGCAGAAATGCCGGACCGTCTGGGGTCTCGTCTCACGACATGCATGCAGTCAGCAGCAGAGACCGGATAAGGTCAGGAGCCTACCCAAACTACAAAAAGTACCCACGTACGTCTAGTAGTACTGGGCCTCACTACGCCATGGTATACGCCATCCTGAAGCAACCACATCTGCGGTCAATCGATCACCGTCAATGCTCCCAACTCTCCGGACGAGGCAAAAGCTTATTCAACGGCGTAGGAGTCAGGCCAGGCCGAGAACACCGTGACACTGTGCATGAAATTCCATCGCATCTCTTTGCTAGAATGATCGCCCTTGTCAGACGAGACGCTGCCAATCCCCCATCCCCCCCTTTTATTAGCAACGGGAAGGAATGGCGCAGGGATAGGCAGGAAGGGACGCAGGCAGGCAGGCAGCGGCATGAAAAACTTCAGCCTCATTCAACCCTCCCGTGGATCCTTCTGTCTCTTTTACCTGTGCAGCGGCGGCTTATTGCATTGGAAACGCAGCCGACCAACCACCGTACATGTAAAGAGAAGAATTCGAATCTCGTCACACCGTCAGCAGGACGGAGCAGGAAGGTAAGGTTCGACCTTTCGCGTAAGAAGCAAGTGAGGGGAACTTGTAAAATGAGAGGAAACGACAGCCATGTTACCCAAGGAAAACGGCCAAGACCGAGAGCCCACCAATACCAAACAGTCGCATACCAAGGGTCTCGAGAGGACCGACCCGAAACGGGGGGGGGGTGGGCCACGGCCTCGCCCGTCAGCACTTATACTACTGTAGACACATACGGCTGACGAAGACTGTAAGTCGAAGCAGCCAAACCGACGTAGATCGACCACATGCGAGGAGGAATTGTTGGCCAAGAGAAAACAAATGCGTAGACACAAATCACAAGCAGCAGCCACACAGGCCCGGAAAAGTCGTCTCTCGGTCCCCGCAAAGGCTGGCAGGCAGGCGGGCCGCAACCAACCACCTGGGGTCGTTTTCGCGCATCGACGTTGTGTGGCCTCTTTGTGGCGCTGGGCGATCTCTTACCCTCTATAGCTGAAACAGGCAAAGAAAGGAAACACACGATTGTGGTTTTTTTTTCTCTTTCTTCTTCCTTCCTTTTCCTTTTCTCCACGGAGAATCGGCCCCTCCCCACTAGAGTGTCCCCCAAGTCGCACGACTGCGGGACCGAAACATGGACGCCTCCGTGGAAATCGACCGTGATCTAGAATTGTTGTGTGGCAAGCGCGGAAAAAGAGGGTGCGAAGCAAGCACGGCCGTACGACGTAATGCACCGCCCACAACGGCTCCTCCATAGATGCGTTGTAACAATAGTGCTGCTGAGAGACCCGAGTGTACCCCTCCAACCCCCTTCTCAGTCGCCACACTCGGACATCAAGGGGTTTTGGGCTGAACCGATCACGAGGGTGAATAAGTGCAGCAAAGTGTATCTTAGACTCCTTATATGCTATGCCGTGCCCCCCCTCCAGCTTAATCACGTTATCTAGCTTCGCGAAGAATCAATGCGCCAGCCACATAGTACAGTTCGAACACACACTTCTTGACCCGTCCTCAGTGGTGGTGGCCAAATTGGGTCAATAGAGGCAACAGCATGCCGCCGACTGTCGCCAAAGTATCCCGCATCTGGGGCCGGCTCGGTTTCCTCTGCGTGCTAGTGTCCGCGTAGCCATTCAGCGCCGAGTGATGTTCATGAGCTTGTGCTGAGGGGTCCTCTTGCATCGCGTGCATGGCAACATATCTGTGACGCGTTCGTTAGTCTCATCCAGGGCCATGAGGTTTGCATACTACAAAACTCACAAGAAAGTGCCGGCCGAGAAGAGAAGCAGCATGCCAGTCCACCACTGCCCTGCCGGGCCGTCCATGTTTCCGCCACCCAGCAGCGACACCAGAATGTACGTGCCTAGGGCCCCGACAGGAGCCGCCAGGCTGAACGCGACGAGGTGACCTCTGGCCGCCCGCTTCGACAGACCCTGCTTGAGCAATATCGACGTCAGGCCGAATGCCGCGGGCGCCTTGTGGATCATGATCGCAATGAATATTATGAGGCCCAGCTTCATGTCGCTCGTCGTCGCGGACGCCCCCATCGCGATCCCGTCCGCTGCGGCATGGATCACCAGACCCGTAGTGGTAGCGAGGCTCTTGGACTGCCTGGGTGTCGGTGCGAAGGAGCCCAGGAACCCTTCGGTCTCGTCCTCAGCGTCGCCGTTCACGCTTGTCGAACCGAGGTTGTCCAGGCTGATGTGTCTTGTTGCCGGGGTCGAGCTCATCCCATCCGTGGCATGCTGGGGTATTCTGTCGACGAGGAACATGAGGATGAAGCCCAACATCAAAGAAAGCCCAATGTAGAACGTCGGAAACTCCTCGTTGTCTGAGTGCACGTCTTCTTTTGGGGCCTCGACTGGCTCGCCTTCTGGAGGCGGCGGCGCCTCTTCCCGTTCTTGAATTGATCTGCGCAGGAGCGATTCGATATCGACTGGCGAGCCTTCTCCAGCTTCTATTGTGGATACGTCTCGTGGTATCGCGAGCTCGGGTACTTGACGCTTGCTGAAAATCGTCGACCGCGTGCTGGGCGGCGCCGTTGCAGGTTTGGCTGTGGACGCAACGGCCTCGACCCCTTCTGGTATTATTACTATGAGCGATGTGCCAACTAGTATTCCTACTCCTATGCTCGATATCAGGCGTAGTTGAGACTGGCTTAATGTCATCGATAGAGGGAGTGCGCCGGCGAGGAAGGACGCAAGCGCCATCACCACCTGAATGGGGCTATTAGCTGTCATGTTCAAGGCACTGCTATATACATCAGGGGGTGCGCCAACTCACACTCAGGACAAGAAGAAGGAACAGCCCGCCCATCTTTGCTTTTTGTAGCTATCCAATTGTGAAACTCATCGGCGAGGGACTCGATTGAGGAAGCTTTCTGCGAGAGCTATGGAAGCGTTGTCTGCCACCTGGGCAAAAAGTTGTTGAGATGGGTTCACACAGGTTCCCTTGTCTCTCGGTCACCCGTCTCCGAATTCGTGGCTCCCTTGCGTCAGAGTAGGACTCCAGATGTCGGAGTCGCCAAAGGTATTGAGCGCACCAATGCAACTGCTAAGAGGTCACGGCTCCCAAGATAAAGATGATGGTGCTTGTGTAAGGACAGCAGCTAGCATCGCTCGAAAGACGCGCAATATTTACTGGGCCCTCGCTCACTGAATTCGGGAAGATCCCAAGGCATTCGCTTTTACTCCGTAAACCAGGCGATTCAAGCTCCCCCTGCAAGAACCCCTGCGGCCCTCAGTTTAGCGCCTTCTCTGTCGCCTGCGACTCCGGCTCCCAAACTCTACGGCAGGCCCCGCCATTTTAAGCTGCGCGTCTCAACTCGGCGCAAACGCGACTCTCACATCTGCACGCGCACCTCGCAGCCTTTAGACGATCTTTCAATCCGTGATAGGTCGATTGGCCGAAGACTTGGCCACATTGATTCGCCTCTTTCCCAAGATTGACAGACCGCGATACCGAATAAACCAATCTCTTCACAATCGCGACACCCCCCAACACGATGGCCGAGAACGACGAGTGTAAGTCGCGGCGCAGCGCGTCGCATAGCGCATTGTGCATTCCTATGCCTCTGCCACCCAAGCTTTTCGCTAATACTGAGTTGACAGGGACCACCAAGGCGAACGATATCTTCAGCATCTCTCTCGTCACCAAGTCAGACCAGGGTCCTCCAAAAACCATCGACAGCTTCCAACCAAAATGGACCTACTCGATCTACGAAGAGGAGGAAATTTACGGCTACAAAGGACTGAAGATCAACCTCCGATTCAACGCATCTGACATGCGACCTCATTTCTCGTACGCCAAAGGCAAGGAAGTTCCAGGAACTGTGGCCGACAAGGAACCAACAGAAATCAAGGAGTCAATCGAACAGTATCTTCCAGAGGGTAGGCTGATGCCCCTTAAGTGTTGCGTGCCGTTGAAAGACTAACGACGTGCAGTTGCATTTGCGCCGAAAGCAGACTTCGAGAAGTTCGTCCAGAACACGCCAGATGACTGGAAGCCACCGGGAACCCTCATTTCGACATATGAGAGCAAAGGCGAGACATATGAGATCTGGAAGGGGAGCCTCGCCGACCCGGCTGTGCTGCAGTTGGTTAACCGGATCCAAATACTGGTCTCTTTGTTCATCGAAGGGGGAACGCCAATACACACCCAGAGCACCGACGAGTACGACCAGGATCCCCTTGAGCGCTGGACTGTCTTCTTCCTGTACCAGAAGCGACCAGTGCAAAGCAAGCATGGCCAGTTCTCGTACGTCTTCGCGGGCTACTCGACTGTCTATCGACTCTACGCCCTGCAGCCACAAGATGCCGCTACGCCCCTGAGCACTGGCGAGTTCGAGCTACCACCACAGAAGGACTTCACAGAATTTCCTTGTCGGTCGAGGATATCTCAGTTCATCATCCTTCCGACCTTCGGCAAGAAAGGCAACGGCATGCGGCTGTACAAACAAGTCTACCAGACTCTGCTTGCCGACCCGAAGACGTTTGAGATCACCGTTGAGGACCCCAATGAAGACTTCGACGTAGTGAGAGACATGGTAGATCTTTCGTTCCTACGAGAGCAGGCCGACTTCAAACAGGCGGTCCAAATCAACACCGCCGTCGAGATTCCGAAGAAAGGAGTTCTACAGAAGGACATCGTGGACAAGAAGGCACTTGAGGCACTGCGAACCAAGTACAAGATTGCTACTCGACAGTTCAACCGCCTCATAGAGCTGAATTGCTTCTTCAAGTTGCCCGAGTCCGTCCGCCCAACTGTGGCAATAGACACGGTGGGCTCCAAGCCCAACAAGTCTACGAAGGCAGAGGATCACGAGTACAATTTGTGGAAGCTGTTGGCAAAATCCCGGATCTATGCGCAGAACAGGGAGATTTTGAGCCAATTGGAGCCGGATGAGCGCATAGCTAAGCTGGACGAGACGGTGTTTTCCGTGGAGCTCGAGTACGCTTTGTTGCAAGCCAGGTTTGAGTCGAGGCAGGCGCTACAGGCAGACGAGAAGCTGGTCGGCAAGAAGAGAAAGTTGGGTGACGATGAGGAGTCGCCGAGTGGTAAAAAGTCGAAGACCGAGGATGCTTGAGTAGCATTGAGCAATCTTGAATGGACATTTCTGATGGGACTTGATAATCTCATCATTTCGCGATGTCACTTGTTGACTCCATCTTGGTAGTCTTGTACAAATAGCTTGGTCTGGGACAAGGCGCAGATAGTCCTCTTAAGTTGGTTCTGCGTTTCAGACACTTTGGGAGATGAGGTCTTCTTCTCTTTAGGATTAGGAGCCATAATGAAAATACCAATCATGACCGACTGTGATGTGCACAGTCTATCCCATATGGCCATCTATTTGTTCTTCCTTCTATTGTCCCATGGCAGTGACTTTGCCATGCGATTTTTCTACAAACAAAACCACGCCGAGACGCCTAATGCTCGTACCCATTCAGTCTCGTTCCATTCACGCCCTGGGCACCCTGACCTAACCTGCTCGCAACAGTCGCCGCCTCCCTCACGGCTTTTGACACCGTGCCGCGGACGCCGCCCTCCTCCAGCACCAAAAGCCCGCCGATGGAGCAACCACCCGGCGTGCCAACCTTGTCCCGCAACAAGGCAGGATGCTCGCCATTCAGCACCAAGCCCGCGGCACCCTTCATCGACTGCGCAGCCATCCGTTGCGCTTCCGCCCTGGGCAAACCCATGGCCACCGCCCCATCGATCGCCGCCTCGAGCACCAGCGCGAAGAACGCCGGGCCCGAGCCGCACAGCGCAGTCGAGGCGTCCATGTTGGCTGAGGGCAGGTACACGACCTCGCCGATGCGGCGGAAGATCCAGGTGACGAGCTGCATGGTGGCGGGCGGCATGGGGGACTCGTCGTCGTTGGCGATGACGGTCATGGACTCGCGGATGAGGCTGGCGGTGTTGGGCAGGGCGCGCACGATGCGGCAGCGGCCGTCTTCCTCGGGGTCGCGCTCGGGCACGGCGCCGTGCAGGTGGCGCTCGATCTGCTCGACGGTCACGCCGGCGCAGATGCTGATCAGGAGCTTCCCGTGAAGAGCCTTTGCCATCCCGGGCTCAGTGAGGATGTCCTTGACCCTCGAGGGCTTGCAGGCCAGCAGCACCACCTCGGACTGCTGCGCGCTGGTCACGTTGTGGCCCCAGACCACCTTGACCGCGGACGTGTGCTCCCACAGGGCGGCCTTGACCTTCTTTGCCATCTCGGGGCGCCGGACACAGGCGATGAAGCGGCTGGGGAGGCGCTGCGGGAGCGTTTCCACTGGAGTCGAGTGGCCTGAGGGTGTCTGGAGGGGCTTAGGGGCCTCCAGCTCTACGAGTGAGTTGAGCACGCCAGACAGGATGGCAATGCCCATGGTGCCTGGTGTCGTGTGAACATTAAATGTGCATGCTAAGGGTAAATATTTAGAGACTCACCACACCCGAGCACGCACAGAGTGAGGTCATCGTGATGCCCAATGGTCCTCACGGACGTGTATGAAGAATTGCGAGAAGCTAGAGTGAGCAGACTCATGATGGGCAGTACTTGACAAGATCACTCGACAAGATGGAAGACAAAAAGATATATGAAAATCCTAACGTAGCAGAGAATGTTTACTTCAACAAAATGCGGTTTGCTTGGCAATATGTCTCTCGAGAAAGATCCCAGATGTCCAGGTGAATTGCCGAGAATTTATCTGGATCGTATCGTCGGATCCGAGCCCGACACGACTCCTTTCTGCAACCCGGCCAATGCTCATTGCGACTTTCATTGCCATCCCCTTTATGCGGTTTCTAAAGATATCAACTCGGGTGAACATCGCCTTTTGCGCGCACTGAAAAGCCCGATAGCGGGACTTAACCCGGGGCGCCAGGGGTGGTCTGGTGCACCCACACCGCCTAGCCCGACGAGCCAGCGAGCCCAGCGCATGTGGAGCGCCTGCAAGGTCCCCCCAAAAGGCCCTCTAAGGTTCGTTCCTTACAAGGCAACTCCCGAGGTCACACTAGGAAGGATCAATGAATCGGCTCCATCAAGCAGACGCAAGGCTGAAGAAGATGATCATCAACATAAACCGACCTCACAGCAACGACCACAAAATTATTACTCTTTGAACGCCGGAATTCAGCTCTCATCACGCTTAATTTAGTCTTTCTTTAAGACACCACATAATCATCAGTCACTCAATAGAAGGAGAAGTCCATAAAACAAAGCGGGGCCCTCTCTCCAGGCAAAGGCGGAAACCCGGTCGAAATTCAACACGTCCGGGGTCGATTAGCCGTCAAAAGAGTCAACAATCAATCAATAAGACCCCGAGACTACTAATTTTCGGCGAGACCACCACAATCTTGAAGCATTCGAGGATCGGTCCTGAGAAGGGAGACTGAACCTCTAAAGATGGCGGACCCATTTGAGGTTCGCATGAAATTCTCACACCAGCTACAGCACCTCAACGCCTCGGTCACATCAGCGCAAAAGGCCGCCCAATATGCTCTCAGGTACAAGGATATGGACGAGGATTTGCACTCATGCATACTGGAGCAAATCGAGCGGGTTTGTTTTTTTCCTTTTCCTGGAAACGAAAGCAAAGCCTCCCTGACTAACAGATGAAGCAGACTAACATGAACACCCGAGCCAATATCATGTACTTCATTGAGCACTTCCTTGAGATGGCGCACAAGGATGGTCATGTCGACTACGTCCGCATGATACAGAGGGACATCATAAGAGTTGTCGATGCCGTCGCCCCCGACGACGGCTCTGGTGCGGCCAACGTCAAAGTCGTCAGAAGAGTACGTGACCACTCCCGCGCTGGTAACCATACTTGCCGTGCGAACATCTTAGTCTCACCGTCCATGCTAAACAATCATCCCAGGTTCTTCAAGGCCTCCAATCCAAGAACTTTCTCCAATCCCAGACCGTCACAGAGATCAACGAGGTCCTCAAGGAGAGAGAGACCTCTAACATGGACGTCGTCATGTCCAGCCCTGTTAACAGCACGAACCCGGGGCTTGGCGACATGCCACCTTCGCAGACGATCCCAAAGCCCGGCAGCACGCCGCGGCCCCCACGGCCCGACAAGAAGCAGATCGAGCAGCGCATCGAGGAGGATCGCGAGCGACATAAGCGGCTGCGCGAGAGCATCTGGGCGGTTCCCACCGAGCCCGACAACGCCGAGATGTGGGAGATGTGGGAGAAGACGAGCGACCTCGGCGAAGACGACCTGCTTATGGCCAAGGAGGAGGAGGAGGAGCGTGTCAGGTGTATCAGGGACAGCTGCCCGCACCAGAGGGAAGAGGCTGCCAAGGAGAGGAATGGACAGACGAATGGCAGGCACGCGTGAGGGGGCCCTTTTCGTTGTCGAACATGGTCGTGGAGGCCCAGGAAGCATGGAAGTTGGGTATACGAATATCGATATCTTCCGCTTAACTATTAAAAGATACCCTATTCCTCAAGCATTTGTTACGGAACCGTTCCTAGTGCTATCTCATTCATGAACAAGAGCGACCAAGCTGTAAGCTTTGACTAGTTCTCTGTTCAGATGGGTGCAAACTTCCCCTATTTTTGCTGCAGTTCTGTTCGACTCCTTACCAGCACATGTGGACCCCCATTGACTTGCAGCTCACACGCGGCCAAGGTTACCACCTTGTAAATCGGCCTGCAAGTTCTAAGCAGTGTTTTCTCTGCATGGTGCCAAACATCATGAGCACCGAGAGCCAGAGCTGCACTTTCATAGTCATCCTGGAAGCAGTAATTCCGTCCCTATGTGAGGGAGGCGACACAGGAGAGGGTGGCCATATTGCTTCCGTCTACCTGTGTATGTTGTTACACGAACATTTTTACATGTATATGTCTGATCCAATCCAACATGGACCGCATTGGCCACATCTGATCATCCTGCTCTTGCTCTTTCTGTGCCCGTTCCTCTACTCCATCTGCACGGTGGCGCCCAACTCCTTCATCGTCGCCACGATCTTCTCGGCCTCGTCCTTTGGTACTGAGTCCTTCATCAACTTGGGCGCGCTCTCCACAAACTTCTTGGAGTCCACCAGACTCAGCCCCAACAGGCTCTTGATCTCCTTGATGACCTTGGGCTTCGCGCCGGCGTCGAACGCCATGAGCTTCACGCTGAACAGGGTCTTCTCCTGGGCTGCTGGGGCCTCCTCCTCGGCCTCTGCAGCTGCCGCTGCTGGTGCGGCCGCAGCGGGTGCGGCGGCGAATCCGCCGACGGGAAGGTCTGGGATGTTGAGTCGCGACTGTTGTGGGAGCCCCGTCAGCTTGTTGCCTTTGCCTCCATGCCGCTCAGATGTGTTTCTCCTACCTTCAAGCTTGTGACGAGGTCTGCAGTCTCTAGAAGAGTCAATTGACTGATCTGATCCACAATACCGGCGATCTTGGGGTCCGTAGGTGCGGCCGCTTCGGTCGATTGGTATCGTCGCGATATCCTTTGCTGGGCGAGTGCGCTGGTACTTCGGAGGGTGGAGGTGGAGCGGAGCTGACGAGCGCAGCATTGAGCCGCGTACCTGCAGGAGAGAGACATGGCGGGCGATCTGTGTGAGAAGGAGTCTCTGGATATCGAGGGAGGGATCGGGCAGTATGATGCTGAGGTGCGCACCGCGATGATGTCCAAAGATTTCGCACGAGGCTTGAAGCTTGGTTTAGGTAAGCATGTGGGTCCCGCGGCTCAGTAGACCGCGGCCCTCCAAGGGTAAGTAGGAATGATCCCTGTAAAAAAGTTACTGCAGTCAACGCAGAGACGACCGGCAGAAAAAAAGATCATCACTGTCGCCTCAACGACAAGCTTGAGGATATCTCGCCAACGATGGCGAAGTTCGACGTGAGCTCGCAGAGGGCCACTCTGCTCAGCGACGCGACCACATTGGCGCATTTACCGCCAGAGTTGCTGCACGTCATTCGCGATCAGAACCCGACCAACCTTCTGGATGCCGTCTCACAGGCGGCGCTCATACCTCGACTTACAGGTCGCATATTCACCCATTTCGAGCCCGTTTTTGCAGATATCTGCGCTCGCTGGGTCCTCAACACCCCACACGGCAGCTGCGACGACGATATACTCGCATCTTTTGCTAGAGTATTACCGTTCGCACCACAGCTCTCTATTTTCCTAGAAAACTATCTGAAGACCATTGCGTCTCAGAGCCAACCTTCATCAGGGCCTAGCAGCGCTCGCCTCGACCTCACCGAGTCTTCTCAGTCGTTGGGCCCAGATGCATTCCTAAGGAGGCTTTTGGCAGTATGGCGCCTCATCAACTTCGATCGCATGGCTTACTCGTCTTTGGTGTTGCCGTCTGATGTCCAAGATCTCTTCTCGCACTCATACGCCCCTGTCAGATATCTAGCAATACGAATCTTCTGTCTCCTTTTCAGAGCATCTGATCACAGACTTGAAGCTCTCATCGCACACCACATTCCCGAGAATGAGTCCCTGACTGGTGACTTTGACGGCAAGCCCATAGACTACGCGTTCTTGTCATTATTTGAGCATGCCCGTGCCAAGGCGATACAGAAGCACACCGCCCTGGTGAAAGAACAAGTACAGGGACTTGTCCCCTCTCCCATTCCATCCCAAAATCTCACCAACCTGGTCGTTAATTATGGGAGCACCGTGCTTCCGCGGGGGCGTGGTGCGCCAAAGCGGGAGTCGTGCCTTATTGCCACCCCGACGACCCTGCGGAATCTTGAGAACCTTGCAAAACTTTTACAGCAGCCAGGACCCATCCTTCTCCACGGCACTTCCGGTGCTGGGAAAACGGCCTCGGCCCTGGAGCTGGCACGAGAGCTCGGCATGGACGCAAGCCTCGTCACGCTGCATCTAAACGAGCAGACTGACGCAAAAATGCTCATCGGTCTCTACACCACCGGAACGAAGCCTGGCTCTTTCGAATGGAGACCTGGTATCTTGACCACGGCAGTTAGGGAAGGGAGATGGGTTCTGATAGAGGACCTCGACCGCGCGCCGACCGAGGTCATGAGCACACTGCTTCCTCTCATTGAACGGGGCGAGCTCCTCATGCCGAACCGCGGTGAAACGATAAAGGCGCCCAGTAGCTTCCGCATTTTGGCTACGGTAAGGACACACAAGGGAATGGACGGACAGGAGAATATCCCTACCTTGCTTGGCCTACGATTTTGGAACCTGCTGCCAGTGCAAAACATGGTGCAAGATGAGCTCCAGACAGTTATGCATGAGAAGTATCCGCTCCTCACAAAATTCGTGGCAGACCCGATTCTCAAGGTTTATGAACGTGTATGTCTCCTGCTGAGCAGCTCGGGACTCATACCCGGCGTTTCAGCAGCGTCAGAACGTCCGATCAGCTCAAGAGATCTGTTCAAGTGGTGTCGGCGATTGGAGAAAATCATTGCATCAACAGGTGCGAAAACAGGCGAGGAACCGATGACTGAGACGGCATACGACGGAATGTTCATGGAGGCGATCGACTGCTTTGCAAGTGGCATCAAAGATTCTCGAGTGCGGGATAAGCTGATTATTCACATCGGCGAGTTGATGGGCAGGTCGAGCCAGCGCGTGGAGCACCATCTCAGTTCGCACATTCCCCGTCTGGCGGAAACCGAGACGCAACTGACGGTTGGACGATCAACTTTGCGGAGGATGAGACGGCCGGATCGCGTCACAAAATCGAAGAGGCCTTTTGCGCCCACCACACACGCCAAACGGCTTTTGGAGCAAATTGCGGTGGCAGTCAGCTTAAAAGAACCGGTTTTGCTTGTGGGAGAGACCGGTATAGGAAAGACTACTGTGGTACAACAACTTGCCGAAAGCCTCGGTCACAGACTGATTGCCGTGAATCTTTCCCAGCAGAGCGAGGTTGGCGACCTCTTGGGTGGATTCAAGCCCATCAATGTGCGCAATCTGGCTGTGCCTCTCAAAGAGGAATTCGAGGACCTTTTTGCGGCAACTGGAATCTCGGAGGAGAAGAATCAGAAGTATTTAAAGTCAATCAGCAAGAGCATCGCGAAAGGAAAATGGACCGACGTTGCGAAACTCTGGGGCCAGGCGCCAAAGATCTTCGAGGAGATCCTCAAGGTGAAGGCTGCCGAAGACAAGACCCGGGAGAAGACGCGAGACGCCGGTGGTCAACCTGCGAAGAGGCGCAAGACTGGTCCGACGAAACTGGAGACACTACTGGAGCTCAGGCCTCGTTGGGACAAATTTTCGAAGAACCTGGAGCAGTTCGCCATACAACTGTCAGGAGGATCAGGAGCGTTTGCATTCGCGTTCATCGAGGGTAACATCGTCAAGGCCGTCAGGAACGGAGACTGGGTGCTTCTAGATGAGATCAACTTGGCATCACCAGACACGTTGGAGAGCATAGCGGATCTGCTCCAATCAGGACCAGACGCAACGCCTTCTATACTTCTGTCTGAAACGGGTGAGATCGAGAGAATTCAGGCCCACCCAAATTTCAGGATATTCGGAGCCATGAACCCAGCAACCGACGTTGGCAAACGAGATTTGCCCCAGGGCCTCAGATCGAGATTCACGGAGCTGTACGTATCTAGCCCGGACAAGGACTCGAAGGACCTCGTCACGATTATCAAATCCTATCTGACTGGCCAAAACTCGCAAGTTGATCAAGCTGCCGACAAAGTTGCCAATCTGTACATGCGTATCAAGGAGCTTGCCGAGGCCAAAGCGCTTGTGGATGGCGCGAATGAAGTCCCACACTTCAGTCTGCGTACCCTAACGCGAGTGCTGACGTACGTCAATGATGTCGCTCCTTATTATGGACTCGAGAGGTCTCTATATGAGGGTTTCTGCATGGGTTTCCTGACCCTGTTAAGTCGAGAGTCCGAGAACCAAGTCATGCCTCTAATTATGCAACACTTATTTGGCAAGGATCTCAGGCGTGTTCTGTCAAGGCCGCCCAAGTATCCTAGCGACGGACGTGAGTACGTCAAATTCACGGACACGGACAACAGCCGAGTCTACTGGCTGCTCAAAGGAGCCCAACCACCACAAGAGCGGGCGGACTACATCAGAACGCCGTACGTTGAGCGGAATTTGCTGAACCTGGTGCGAGCGACGTCCACAAGGCGATTCCCTATCCTCATCCAGGGGCCAACGTCGGCAGGAAAAACAAGCATGATCGAGTACCTTGCCGAGTACAGTGGCAACAAATTCGTGCGAATCAACAATCACGAACACACTGACCTGCAAGAGTATTTGGGCACCTATATATCCGGCTCAGATGGCAAATTGAGATTCCAAGAGGGTCTGCTGGTTCAGGCCATGCGTCAAGGACACTGGATTGTTCTTGACGAGCTGAACTTGGCACCCACCGACATTCTCGAAGCGCTCAATCGTCTGCTCGACGACAATCGCGAACTTTTAATTCCAGAGACCCAAGAGATTGTCCGCCCTCACGAGAATTTTATGCTCTTCGCAACCCAGAACCCGCCAGGACTCTACGGCGGTCGAAAGGTCCTCTCACGAGCTTTCCGTAATCGTTTCCTCGAGCTCCACTACGATGACATTCCCGAAGACGAGTTAGAGCACATTCTGCAGAAGCGGAGCATCAATACCGCACCTTCTGATTGCAAGAGAATTGTCTCGGTTTACAAGGAACTTTCTCGCCTGCGGCAGACCAGCAGAATATTCGAACAGAAAGACAGCTTTGCAACGTTGAGAGATCTCTTCAGATGGGCTCTTCGGGATGCTGAAACACGCGAAGACATCGCTAATAATGGCTTCATGCTTTTAGCGGAGAGAGTCCGAGACGACGAGGAACGGGACGCAGTGAGGCAGGTCATTGAGACAGTCTTCAAAGTAAAAATCGACCCAGACCAGTTGTACAACGAGAGATTCACCCGGGCAATGCGGCGGGCCGGCCTGGACAAAAACAAACAGGGTGTTGTATGGACCAATGCCATGCGCAGGCTGTACACTCTAGTCTCACAGGCCGTGCGGAATAATGAGCCGGTTCTCTTGGTTGGTGAGACTGGATGTGGGAAAACGACAATCTGTCAGCTGCTTGCCGAATCTCTCAGTAAGGAGCTTCACATTGTCAATGCGCATCAGAACACAGAGACGGGCGATTTGATCGGCTCGCAGAGACCTGTCCGGAACCGCGGTGCAATTGCTGAAGCCTTGAAAAAGAGCCTCGCGGAAGCTTTTGAGTCTTTGGGACAGCCTCCCCACGGCAGCGTTGATGACCTCTTGACGCGCTACCATGCTCTCTCTGCAGATGATAGAAGTCGAATCTCTGAAAGTGTGCAGGAGAAGGTGCTTGCCAATGAGATCAGGAGCAAGGCTCTATTCGAATGGTCTGACGGCAGTCTCGTCCATGCCATGAAGGAGGCACATTTCTTCCTGCTCGACGAAATTTCTTTGGCGGACGACTCCGTGCTTGAAAGATTGAACTCTGTACTCGAGCCAGGACGAAGCTTGTTGCTGGCTGAGAAGGGGACTGACAACTCCTTCGTACGCGCTGCAGACGGCTTCCAATTCTTCGCAACAATGAACCCGGGTGGCGACTTCGGCAAGAAAGAGCTATCGCCCGCGCTGAGGAATAGATTCACGGAGATTTGGGTGCCCCCCCTGTCAAACAGGCAAGACATCATGGACATTGTGGTTGACAAACTGAAACCCAAGTTTAAGGCACTCGCACATGTCATTGTGGATTTTTCATACTGGTTTGGTAAAGAGTGCCGTTCATCAACGGCTACTGCCTTCTCTATTCGTGACATCCTGGTCTGGGTAAACTTCGTCAACCATGCCGAGAGCATGCAGCCTGCCACGGCCCTGTTGCACGGAGCAGCCACGGTGTTCATCGATACTCTTGGTGCAAACCCCTCAGCTCTGCTTGCGCTGGATCCAAAGACCATGGACAGCCAGAGGCAAAAGTGCCTCGACAAGCTGGAAGAGCTGCTCGGAGATGGCATCGACATCACTGCTGTTTACAGGAATGAGCCACGGCTGGGAATCGGCAAAGATTTCGTCCAAATTGGAGATTTCTCTGTCGCTCGGATGCCTGGTGGTGAAGACGATTCTGCTTTCGCTTTCGACGCCCCAACCACCAAGATTAACCTCATGCGAGTCATCCGTGCCCTCGCGGTGAACAAACCCGTTCTGCTTGAGGGCAACCCTGGAGTGGGCAAGACCACGCTCGTTAGCGCCCTGGCTCTGGCGTGCGGAAGGCCGCTGACTAGAATCAACCTTTCCGACCAGACGGACTTGATGGACCTCTTTGGTACCGATGTTCCGGTCGAAGGAGCCGAGGCCGGCAATTTTGCGTGGAGGGATGCACCTTTCCTCCAAGCCATGCAGAAGGGCGAGTGGGTACTGCTGGATGAGATGAACCTCGCCTCCCAGTCTGTCTTAGAGGGCCTGAACGCTTGCCTTGATCATCGAGGAGAGGTTTATGTTTCCGAACTGGATCAGGTCTTCAAGTGCCACCCAGACTTCAAGCTGTTTGCCGCTCAGAACCCGCACTCGCAGGGCGGTGGCCGAAAAGGCCTGCCGAGCTCATTTGTCAATCGTTTCATCGTGGTCTATGCCGACGTTTTCACTGAGCAGGACCTCATGCTCATTGCCGGGAAGAGGTATCCAAATGTAGCTCCGGAGACCATTCAAAACATGATCAGATTCGTGTCAGCCTTGGATTACGAGACTTCTATCCGCAAGTCGTTCGGCTCTAACGGCTCTCCGTGGGAATTTAATCTGCGAGATTCGCTTCGGTGGTTAGAACTCCTAGCCTCGGAGGACAAATTGCTTGCGTCAGCGCAGGCCTCTGACTTTTTGGACATCATTGTCACGCAGCGTTTCCGCTCTGCGATTGACAGGGAGTACATTACGCAATTGTTCACAGGAGCCTTCGGTGCCCTGCCTCGACCGCACAGTTTATATCACAACCTCACCTCAGCCATATGCCAGGTGGGAGTGGCAATGCTCGATCGCAACCTTCTGCTGCAGCCAAGCCGGTTCCCTAGCATGGATCTTGTGCCACGCCTCGCGGAGATCGAGTCTGTCCTGATTTGTGTCAAACAAAATCTCCCGTGTATTCTTGTCGGCCCGTCTGGAAGCGGAAAATCGTCGCTTCTTAACCATGTGGCTGCCTCCGTGGGGAAGGAATTGATTGTCTTCCCTCTGAATGCGGACGTTGACGCCATGGATCTCGTTGGCGGGTTTGAGCAGGCGGATCCTTTGAGGGGGCTTCACGCCAGTCTGGACGAACTCCACGATGCTCTTTCGGAATTTGCCTTGTCACTGCTGCCTCAGAACTCATCGCAAAATGCCGTTAATTTGGTCAGCCTTCTTAGTGAGCGTCGAGGAGAAGATGGCCTCTCGAAGATCACTGCATGCATAGAGGCTCTGGCCTCAGAGGTACCTGCCGATTCATTACTGGGTCAACGACTTTCACATGCACACCAAATGCTTAATTCTCCAAGGACCCTGGCTAATCCGCGATTCGAGTGGCTTGACGGAGTCATTGTCCGTGCCATGGAAGCAGGCAAGTGGCTTGTCCTCGACAACGCCAACCTGTGCAGCGCGTCCGTCCTTGATAGGCTGAACTCCTTGCTTGAGCGCCCCAACGGTTTCCTGAGCATCAATGAGCACACTGGTGCAGATGGCGAACCTAGGATCATCAAACCTCACCCCAACTTCCGGATCTTCCTGACCATGGATCCACGCTATGGCGAGCTGTCCCGTGCCATGCGAAATCGATCTGTGGAGATCTACTTGGAAGAATCGCAGATAAAATGTGACCGCTACCTTTGGAAGATTACAGAACTCGAGTCTTCAATGCGAAGATACAGTCACGCCACTCATGTGAGCATCGAAGCCTCAGTGAATGGCGGGCTTGAAATCACCCGTCTGGCTCTTGACAACCTCGATCTTGAAGATGCTCCACTTCTAGCGAGATATGAGAAAGCTCTCACGGATGGTTTGGACACTTTGCAAGATGTGACAGCTCCGAAGCTCAATTTCGATTTATCTGCACTCGTATCATACGTCCACTCGAATAAGGCTGCACCGACAAGACAGACCACCCTTCAATTATACGCGGCGGTATCCAAGGAGATTTCAGGAAGCGACGTGTTGACTGTTACGCAGCCTCTTCACACACTTCACAATGCTCCGATGGTAACCTTGATGGAGAAACACTCAGCAAAAGCTGCGGAGTGGCTTGCGTTTTGCTACGAAGTGTTCTTGGAGATCCAGCACGCTCAACATGCCATGCAGTCACAAATTCGGACTCTGGATAGGACCAAGCCCTCAATATTGAACCGTTTGCAGCGATCGCTAGTCTCCGGACAGGTTGCTACTGTGGCGAAAGACTCGACAGTCAACGTGGCCGGGTTCCTGAGCTCCATCGTTCAGCTGGTAGAAGGATACCTCGAGGCCAGCCTGCAGCATTTAGAGTACAGCACTCATGTCAAGCCAGCTCTGCGGGCACTTCTTCATTACTGGTGGAGAACTTTCACATTTGTCACTGGCGCGTCATTTGAGGAGGCAAGGTTCCAGGCTCATCTTAAACAAGGCATTGACGCACTACAGTCCATCGTAGACAAGTCCGATAATGAGCGAGGGCTGCAGGTGATCACCGGTGTTCTTGGAAATATCCAAGACGCCTTCACTGTTGGTTTCAAGCTCACTACAGGGCTGAGTATGGAGACGCTGTGGACCCTTCTACGCCCGGCTCCTGTCGCTGACGAGGCCACGTTCTCGGCCATTCGTGAGATGGAAAGATTGGCAAGTCGCTTCGACGCCATCAGGTGGAGGTCCAACGCCAGTGTCGCAGACCTCAGCAAGGCCATTGCCTCCCTGGCCGAGGCATACAGCGTTGTGCGCAAAAATGCGGCCGCAGCCGCCGACCTCTTACAAACCCTGCAAGGGGAAATAGAGCGCCTCGAGACAAATGCGAACGATGCTCGCGAGGTCACTCCGTTCTTTGAGCAGGAATTCGAGACGTTGAGGCAAGCATTGACCGTCCACCGAGCGTCGCGCCAATCGTCTGTCTTCGTCGACTTGCAAGACGTTATTGTGCTGTCCAACATGCCGACCCTCTCACAGATGCGGTTACAGAGTTGGAATAATGCACAGCGACTCCTTCATTCCATGGATTATGTCCTCGCTCGAGCATCAGAATCCCACCCGTGGAATGGCAAGCTCATGTCTAGGCTCATTCAACAGTATGACTCGACGGCGTCTGCCAACCTCTTCGCACTCCAGTCCCTCGAAGTAGAGCTTCCAGCCATGGGCAAACTCCTTGCAGGATCTTCGGAAGCCGTATCGGCAGACTCGGTTGGCTGCTTGAACCAGATTCTCTGGTCCTTGATGCGAGAAGTCATCGGCTCTCACGACTCGCTCTTGCTTCAGGATTTTGTGGCTTTGTTCGAACTTCTGTCACAGAAATTGGCTCCAAGCTCGGTGAAGATTGAGCGAGGCGGCCTGATCTTTGAACTGCCGAGCGGCGGGCCCCCTCAGAAGTCCAACTGTCCCGAGCATAGTGCGTTCATTTTTAGACAGCACTTCATACCTGCAGTTGTGGCCTTGGTGGCGTCCGAAAAATCCTTGGCTCAAAAAAGCGCCTTCGCTGCCGTGTCGTGGGTGCACTTCGCCATCGGCTGCATCAAGCTTTACGTTCCAGACAAGATATTCGATCCCTACCTACGGGCCCAAACTGAACGAGACTCCCACGAAGAGCTTTTGACTAACCTGAGGCGCAAGTGGCAAGCTCTGCTGGCCTTTGAAGCGAGTTTCACCGGCCAAGCATCCAATTTGCGTGCTGAACTGCTGCGCGAGGAGATCGAGAGCTTGGGTGAGCCGCCGGCCGCTGCGATCACTATCTATCGTCCATCGAGCGTCGATTTGGCCAGACTTCAGGGAGAGTTCAACAATGTTCTGAATGCTGTTGTGAAGAGCGACGTCGCATCTGCGCTCTTTGAATACCTGGCCATTGGAACTGGAGACAAGGCTGAGGAAGTACAGCTCGTCAAGGACAATGTTCTTCATCTCATCGAACGCCTGTCTAGCCGCTTCCAGGTTTATGAAGATCTGACAGTGCCTTTGGTGACAATTTTACGTTGCCTACAACTCGGTCTCTCCTTGGGTACTGTGTCTGGTGCCGGACAGAGATCAGATACCTACTCACTCCTCAAAGTCACGCCACTGCTAGGCGGGTCTTTCTGGAGCCACACAACTCAACTACCTTCCGACAGTTTGGAGTTCCTGTCCTACGTCGGTCTTTGGGTTAGTGTGAATGGAATCGAATGCCTCGGTAGTACTCTTCGCCAGCTCATATTCCAATCTCTACACTACTTCTACGAAGAGTGGAGCAAGAAGCTCGATGCCGACAAGAGGCAGGAAGCCGCCAAGAACAGTCTGTACCGGTATAAGGGGGGCTTTGACGATGAGGAAGAGGCCGACCAGCAAGACTTTAACGAAATGTTCCCTGATTACGAGGCAGACGACGAAGAACATGCCGCCACAACGATTCCGGGTCATGCTTCCCGAAACTTGTCTCTGAAAGTGGCAGAGCGGCACGAGAGGATTTTCTTGAAGCCTCAGGAAACCCAACAAAGCATGATCAACTTCTGTAAGGGCGTCGCCCGCAAGGTCTCTGGGGAAAGTGCGCACTCACCCCTGGACGCCGAGACAGATCGGGCTCTTTTACCAGGCGCATTGCTTGTCTTGGACGAGAAGATTTCAAACTTCGACTCCGGCACCAGTTCTGCTAGTTACAACTTCTACACAAGTGCTAACCTCTTCGAGTCTCGCAAACTTGTGAACCTGGTGCACGGAATCCGAATGCGCTTCAGGGAACTCCAAAATGTCGATGAGATCGCACACTTGGAGCCTCTCGCTGACGTCCTTGGCGCGTGCGAGCACGTTCTTGAACTCAGTCACTCGGACCCCCTCGCGAAGATCATCACCCGCGTCGAGAAGCTCGTTGCGTTTGTGTACGAATGGCACCATGGTGGCTGGGCCAGTCACATCTACGGCGCCTTGAGCCTCTACAATAGGTTGACAGACACAGTCGTCAGCTGGCGTCGTCTGGAACTTGCAACTTGGGCCAAGTTGTTCGACATGGAGGTCGAGAAGTGCCAGACTGATGCCAAGTCTTGGTGGTTCGTGGCGTATCACGCTGTCATCGCTATTCCTATGACAAAGATGGAGTTGGGCCACGACTTGAAGGACTACGCTATCCAGCTGGTGTCCGACCTTCAGATGTTCTTTTCCGAGGCTGTGTTGGGCGAATTCCACACGCGCCTTCAATTGCTGCGCCAGATGAGCAAACAACTCGAACTCCTAGTCATTGACTACCCCCCACTCGGCCTCATCCACAACGCGGTGTTGAACTTCATATCCATGTACCGCCGCTATGAGAGCCGAGTGGTGGATGCAACTCATAAGGGGAGGGCATCGGTCGAGAAAGCCATGAAAGATGTCCTACTGCTCGCCAGCTGGAAGGACACCAACATCGTCGCGCTGAGGGAGAGTGCTCGCAAATCTCATCAGAAGCTGTTCAAACTTGTCAGGAAATTCCGAGCTGTGCTCGGTCAGCCATTGAGATCCATCATCGACCAAGGACTTCCCGACGAGAATCATGCAAGCAGCAGAGCAACAAAGTGCGAGGCTCCAGTCTCGCCCCAGCCAAACGATGCAGCTGCCTCGGCATGCCAACAGTTAATCCCAGGTTGGGTCGACGATGCTCACGCTAAGCGCCTCTCGAACGCTGGCAAGATTATCAGCATCATGTCCAAGGCGTCCCAGCTGCCTGAATCCACGATCAATGCAGCGGAAGTGGTTGAAACCTTTGTGTCTGATACGATGTCTGCTATGTCTTCGTTGAAACAGGAGACTCCGCCCTTCCTGAATGACGAGAATAAAGAACAAGTGAAGCACCTCAAGACTAGAAAGGTCCGCTTGTTTGAAGAGACGGTCAAGGCGATCCGGGCCATGGGCTTCACAAGGAACCTCAACGAAGCTCACCTACGGAAGCAAAAGCAGTTGGCAGATGTGCTGGCCAAGTTGGAGAACCTACCGTGTGGAGGAGATGCAAGCCTGGCTGAATCCGAGTACTATTTCCATAAGGTGCTGGATCTGGCGCCACAAGTGAGGAACTCTTTGCACGACCACAACGGTGACCTCACAAACGAAACTGTCCGACGAAGTACCGGTTACATGGAAGGCATCCTTCATGTGCTGATTGAACAACGTTGCTGCTTGGCCGAGAATGCCAATACGCTGACCTCCGTTGATACTACTGTTGCCAACCTGCAATCCCTCATTCAAGCCAATCAGTCCGAAAACCTAGTCACAAAACGGGGGACGTCAAATCACAGCCAGCTCCTTCACTGGCTCATCCCTGTGTTGAACTTGGGCCTCCACCTGATCGAAGTACACGGCACACTTGGCAAAGTTGCCAACAGTCCCGTCCAGTCCGCTCTTCAAGACTGGCTTACAAGATTTACCAAGCTTCAATCTCGTTTCGAAGCATGCCAAAAATTGCCAGAGAACCTCGACTCAGATGCCCAGAAGGAATTACGAGAGCAGCTGCAGGAGAAGCTCGACGATTTCGAAGCATCACTTCAGTTGCTTGAATCTGAGCGGCCCGATCTGGGCTTCATCTTCCAGCAGCTTCAAATATGGACCACTGTCATCGTCAGTGACCAACAAGCCGAGCGAGCAACCGAAGATGCTACGTTGTTTTTCAGCGAGACTCTGAACCTTTCGAAGAAGGTCCTCGATGCCGTGCAAAAATTGCAGAAGGCAGTGGCGTCAATGCCAACATCAACGGAAGACGCATCGTGGCTTCTGCAGTACAACGACACCCTTGCAAATATGCTCAAGTCTTTGCACATGATGACAGTAGTCGACAGCATCAACGACTCCATTGCCCGCCTGAACAATCTCAAATTAGACAACCAGGCCGTTAAGAATGCTGCATTTTCTCTCCTTGCCGTCACTCTTCCCTTACTCCAGCAATACGCCATCATATGCCGCACAACCGTCACGGACCTGACCCATGTGCACTGCGCCAGCTCCAAGATGGCGTTTAATCTTGGCAAGGCATTTGTGGAGATTGCTTCCAGGGGCTTTTGCACCCCACAGGAGAAGTCTGACGAAACCTCAGCAGATTCGGGCAAACTTGAGAGCGGCACTGGGCTTGGTGATGGTGAGGGCGCTGAGGATATCAGCAAGGACATCCAGCCAGACGAAGACCTCTCCGAGCTAGCTCAGGAGCCGAACAAGGAGAAAGACGGCGAAATCGAGGACCAAGAAGATGCGGTTGATATGGGCCAAGATGATATGGAGGGCGAAATGGGTAGCGCAGCTGGTGACGATGAGGACGAGCAAGGCGATAAGGACGGTGAAGACGAAGAAGACAAGGATGATATGGATGAGGAAGCTGGCGACGTAGACGACCTCGACCCTACCGCAGTTGACGAGAAGATGTGGGACGGAGATGGCGAAGACGCGGACAAGGATCAGGAAGGAGAGGACACGAAGGGCCAGAAGAAGGAGGACGAGCAGGCCGCCGCCAAGGATGCGCCCGAGAGCAAAGACGTCCAGTCACAAGAAGAACCAGAGCAAGGCAAGCCCGAGCAAGAAGTGGAAGAAGAAGAGGAGGTGGGTCCGGATGAGGATGACGCTGGCGCGCAGGACGAGTTGAACAAGCAAGACCAACACGTGGAAGAGAACGAGGCGTTGGCGTTGCCGGAAGGCATGGACATTGATGATAATGACGATGAAGAATCTGCCATCTCAGATGACGATCTGGATGATTTGGACAAATTGTCGGACAACCAACAAGACACCGAGGAAGACGCCAGGAATGAAGGAGATGCCGAGAGTGTCAATGAGAATGAGGGCGAACAGGGCGAGATGAATCAGGACGACATTGAACAAGAGATCGATACAGAGAATCCGGACGAAGACATGACCGGTGAGAATGCCGAGATGGGAGAGAAAGAGCCCGAGGCCGAGGAGCAAGGTGCAGACGACTCTGGAGAGAAGGATGAAGCGAAGCCGCCATTGGACCCCAACGACAACTCCCACGCGGACCCAGATAACGCTGCCCCAAGTGACATCAAGAGCGGCGCTGGGCAAGACCAGAATAATGTGGAGAATGGGCAAGACGATGACAACTCTCAAGCCAAAGCGGCACAGCGTGAGACCGGCGAGGTTGGTCAAAACGCGGAGGATCAGCAAACTGCTGCTGGGAACGAGGGGCAAATGTCGAGGCAAAATGAGGACCAGAATCGCTTTGACGAAGCGAACCAGCCCGACGATTCAGCACAGTCGCAGCCGTTCAAGAAGCTTGGTGATGCCCTGGAGAGATGGTATAGACAAAACCAAGACATTAAGGACTCGATGGACGAGAACCAGGAAGCGCGCCAACAAGATGACTCAGACATGGCACAAAAGGAGCTTCAACATCTACAGAATGACAACGACGCACCTGACGCTCAAGCCCTTGGCACGGCTGCTGATGATGAAGTCCAGCCCATCGACGAGTCCATGGCAATCGACGAGGACAAGCAAGATGACCAGAGTCGGTTGATGCCCCAGCAAGACAACGATAACGACGAGATGGACGTCGACGACGAATTGAACAGCGGAGAACAAGAAGAGTCGAAAGACCCATCCATGCCCGAGCGCGACGAGTCTCGAAGTGGTGTTGCGACTAGACGCGGTGCCTTCGACCGTGAGCGATCCGAATCTCCTTCCAGGGCCAACCAAATGGAAGAGCCAGAGGACGAGACTGTGGATGAGACATCGACGCAGCTGGACAGCACCCACCTCAACGACACGAATCGCCCGCTGCGAGACTACCAGCAAGCCCTAGAGGCCTGGACGGCGCTGCAGACCAAGACGCACCCGCTGTCCCTCGCGCTAACGTCGCAGCTGCGGCTCATCCTGACGCCCTCGCAGAGCACCAAGCTGTCCGGGTCATACCGCACGGGCAAGCGGCTCAACATCAAGAAGATCATCCCGTACATCGCATCGAGCTACAAGCGCGACAAGATCTGGATGCGGCGCGCGGTGCCGACCAAGCGCACGTATCAGATCCTGCTGTGCGTCGATGACTCGCAGTCCATGGGCCACACCACCGCCGGCGCCATGGCCCTCGAGTCGCTCGTCATGGTGTCGCGGTCCCTGGCGATGCTCGAGGCGGGCCAGGTCGGCGTGCTCGGCTTCGGCGCCGACGTCTTCACGGCCCACGACCTCGCCGCCCCGCTGCTGTCGTCGCACGACGCCGGCGCCCGCGTCCTGCAGAACTTCACCTTCGCGCAGGACCGCACCGACGTCGCGCTGCTGATCCGCCGCACGCTGGACCAGCTGCGCGCCGCGCGCGCCACCGGCGGAGGCGGCCGCGGCGGGGACAGTGACCTCTGGCAGCTGGCGCTGATCCTGTCGGACGGGCTCACGCCGTCCGACTCGCACGAGCGCATCCGCCGGATGCTGCGCGAGGCGCTCGAGGAGCGCGTCATGGTCGTCTTCATCATCATGGACGACAGCTCCACGCGCCGGGGCGACAGCGTGCTGCAGCTGGGCAAGGCCAAGTTCGTGCGGCGCGCCGACGGCTCCAGCGACGTCGTCGTCGAGAGGTACCTCGACACCTTCCCCTTCCAGTACTACCTCATCGTGCACAACCTCGAGGAGCTGCCCGGGGCCTTGGCGGGGCTGCTGAGGACGTGGTTTGCCGAGGTCAATTCATAGGGCGGGGGCGTTTGCGTTCGTTTTTCTTGTTTGATAAGGGTGTTAGTTAGCATGGAGACAGGTGTTTGGTGATTTGAACTGGCGTTAGGGTGGGAAAATAGAATACTTCTTCTTTAATACATTTCGTGTTCGCAACAATGCTGCGGTGCGGTTACTATTCAAGTCCGTGATCGACAATCAGGTTGCGCGCTGGAAAATACTCTACTGTGGCAATACTAGTGGAAGTGCGGAGAGAAGCAAGGCTGTCCTAATTGCAAAGCAAGCCCGTCACACATTAGACTGTTCACAAGGCACCAACTGCGAAGAGAGAAAGTAGTTGCACAGGAAGAATATGCCCCTTGAAGGCACAATCGAATTGCAATAGAGTGAGCACATAGCTACTCACGGCACGCAGATGCGTGAACTATTCAAGCGACAGAATTGCAGGGAAAGAAAGGCGACACCATCTGGTCCATCGCTGCGTCGGCAGGCTCCTCCTCCTCCTCATCGGCGCGCCTCTCCTGGTCGAGGTCCTCACAGGCCGTCGGGACGACGGCCGGAGGTGCCCAGCCGGCAGTGGTCATCCTCTCGAGGTCCTCAAAGATCTCGAGGTCCTCCTTGGGGCCGGTCAGCCACAGGTGCCTGAGGGCCGCCGAGGCGGCGATCCTCCGCTCCGGCTTGGTCTGGAAGCAGCGGCGGATGAAGTCCTTGCCGGCCAGGGACAGGGGGTCGGTGTTCTGGCGGAGCATGGCGATCTCTTCAAAGATCTTGCCGAGCTCCCTGGTCGGCTCGTTGACGCTGCGCTGGGGGTTGAACGCGTAGTCGTGGGCGAAGGCCTCGAGGTAGTCGACGGATTGGCACCTTTTCTTTCCGCCGAGGAGGTAGATGGCGAGGATTCCAATGCTCCACATGTCGGCGGGTGGTCCGGTGGACATGCTTGGGCTGATGATCTCCCTAAATGAAAGGTTAGTTTGATGTTGCGCGTCGGTCACGCGTGTGGGAAAACTTACGGTGCCTGCCAGCCCTGGGTGCCGGCCACGTTGGTCAAGGTTCTGTCGCCCATCATGCAGGTGTGGCCGAAATCTGTGATGACGACGCGGTGGGACGCGTGGGGTGCCACGGCGCAGAGGATGTTCTCGAGCTTCAGGTCGCGGTGGACGAGTCCCTTGCTGTGCATGTAGCCGACGCCGTGGATGACTTGGCGGATCAGCCAGCGGACGTCCATCTCGTGCGGAGGGGTCTCGCTGCGCTCCGAAAGCGTGAACAAGTCTCCGCCGGTCGCCAGGTCCTCGAAGACGTACAGGGTCGAGCGGCTCTTGTACGCGCCTCGGAAAGACGCCAGGTTTGGCTGGGCCATGTTAGAGAAAATCACGGTGTGCGCTGGGGCGTTGAGGGGATCACTTACGTGCTCCATCTGGCTCCTGACGTGGGTCTCCTGCACGAGTCTCGTAATGAGCTTCTCCTGGCCTCTCACGCGCAACGACTCTAGGTTGTAGAGCTTGCAGGCTAGGTAGTCGCCTGTCTCCTGGTCAATAGCGAGGTGAACCTGGGCTGAGGCACCGCTTCCTATGACGAAGTTCGTGACAGCGTATTTCTCGTGGAATGCCTTGAAAGTTGTCAATCAAGATGTCCTAAAAGCGGAGTATAATTGAACTTACCAAGACTTCCTGGGTCTGAACAGTGTTGAGCTTCAGCTTCGGGATGAAAGGGTGGATGACTTCAAAAGTCACGTTCGGTCCGACAGTGACCATGTCGTAGTGGCGGAGAATTCTTCCACCGGTGAGCTTGATCTTTGACTTGTCGTCTTCACGACCGCCGATGAGTCTGCCGTTGACGTAGGTGCCGGCAGTGGACTCACGGTCTCTGACATAGACCATGGGGTAGTGCTCCTCGTCGAAGATGACAGTGTAGAATTCGAGCTGCTTGCGAGAGACAAACTCATCATTGACGGTGATATCACTGGCGAAAGTAAGTCAAAATTTGGGTCAAAAATAGTTGATAAGGTCGACTTACTTGTGGTTTGAATCACGGCCAATTCGCAAATTGTCATTGCCGAACAGAAGAAGAGTCTCTATAAAGGTAGTCAGATACTGAGGCTCTCAGAGATTAAGGAAATGTCAATGTATAAGGCTGCTTACCCTTCTGGATCGATCCACTGGCGCTCTTTACCTCGAGCTTGATCTCTGCGACTGGTTTTCGCTGAGCCAATGGCTGGGTATCGCCGGACGACATTTTGGTGGGTAGCTCCTCCTGGGAGTGTGGAAAACGTGGGATTCAATAGAGATGAACCAAGAGTCTGGTAAAAAGGGCTCTGTCCAGCAGAGTATCACAAGACTGATTGCTATGAGCAGTAAGATGACAGTCAAGATGAGGAGCCAAGTTGAGTCGAGACAGAAGTTGAGAAATTGTCTGCGGTGAAGATGGATCGAAGTAAAGCTGGGGGGTTGTGGGCAGAAAAGATCAGAACGAAAGACGGGAGGAGGAGAGAAGGGGTTTAAATATGATACTGGGTTGAGGGCGTCGAAATTTAGGTCGAAGGGGGCGCAAAAGTTGCAAACAATGGGATGGAAGCCATTGTGACTGATATTTCCCTTCAACTTTTTTGCTAGGGCGAGCCAACCACAGGGCGAGGCAGGCGACAGTCCCCCAGCCTGTCACTTCCCACAATGGCTAACAGAAAATGGACAATGGCGGCCATCTCGAATCAGAATCGGGCCAGCGCAAAAAGATGGGATGAATGGTTCCAGTCGTCGAGTGGTCTCTCTCGACTGATAGGTTCTTTTCTCGGTCAGCAGATGTTGAATGCCCCGTCTGAACGAGAAGGTGGCTGGTGGTGGATGGTAGCCAAATCTCGCAGACAGTAGCGCCCAGGCGGGCTTTGAGCCTGCAAATGTCAGATATGGGGATGGGGATGCTCACGTTTCCCTTGTTTTGCTTTTCTTCTACCCACATCTTGTTAGCGGAGGTCGCTCACTGTCGGCTTGAGCTAGATATCCCTGTTGAACCCCAAAGAAAATTAATAGAAACTTAGTGCGCAGAATTAGCACGAGCAAGGCCAGTCGCTGACAGACATTTGCTGCAGAGGCGGTTGCTCCCTGTGACCATTCTGGGCCGTGACTGCCACTATACAAGCAATCGAGTGATACTCATTCAATTGAGCGTGGTAAATTGTAGCTAGTGGAATTTATCCTGACACTCAAATATCCCTCTCTATGAAGAATATTTTTTTCGCGCAAGTTGTGGCACATGACACTCTAGTGTTAGTTCAAGCAACAATGTTCACATGTGCAAACATGCAGTGGTCAACCTCAGGGAGCATTTGGCCCGCTCAACTCTCCCGAACACGTGAGCAAATAGTCTATAACATTGGAGTCTATTAGAAAAGTAAATCAAGTCATCACGGATCCTCATTTCTCACGTTGCTCCCTGTGCTATCTGGTATGGCATTGCAGGTTAATTGACTTGGTCGTCAATTTAGGAAGCATGCAGTCAGGCACATTACATAAGCACCCGCTCCCCCTGGACCCCTGACAGCCCCATAGACGGTGCAGCTACAGTATGCTGGAGCTCACCCACAACTGAACTACGTCACCCATCCCGACTACCACTTAAGATCTACTGGACATCTCAGCGTCGACAAACTGACCAGCTCAACCTCCCGCGACGAAAGCAAGACACATGCCATTGTTTGGAAGCAAGTGATCAGTCTCAATCAAGTATCTCCTCTCTGTCGCGCCATTTCCCAGACAATAACAATTACAACGAAAAATAAACACACAACCAACAATGGCAACAGCAGCCCTCTGCCGCGTCGCCATCCGCCGCTCCGCAGCGCCTCTCACCCTGGGCCTGTCAACAGGCCTCTTCCTAGCCCACCGCCAGCACCAGCGATACCCCATGCGCCTCGACGCCCTGTCAGCAAAGCGCTCCGGCTCACAATCCACTACTGACGGACGAGCAGCCGTGGCCGCCGGGCCCGAGGACTGGCTCGACCCCCAGGTGATCAAGGAGCTCTCTGGTGGGAGCCTCGCGGGTAAGTCTATCTCGCCGTCCCTTGCAGTCCACGGGTGCATGTGTCTCGCCGGCTCGGGCCGATGCGCTGAGGACTGAGGAGGAGAGTGCATGGGTGCGTGCCTGTCTGACACAAATCGTAGGTTTTGTGACGGGTCTGGTGGTCAGCGTCTTTTCCAAAACGCTGGTCTTGCTCACAGGACTCGCCATCGTCTCTGTGCAGTTGGCCTCGCGATGGGGCGTCGACCTGCTTGGCATGCTCAGAATCCGGCAGCGCATAGAGTCCTCGCGCGTCTTGTCCGCCCTCAACAAGAACCCTACTTTCAAATTGGCCTTTGGCACCACCTTTGCGCTCGCTGCGTTCATGCATTTTTAGGCTATATGTGCACATCACCATAATATACAAAAATCGTCAAACACGACGCTGAACCACCCACTCCTCTCTCATCTCCTGAGCACAATGTCCACGTGTGTAGTCTGGCCTGAGGATGCTGTCATAATACAAAAAGGATTCAACTCAGGCCTCTGTCCCCACCGTGATAAACATCCACCACCTCCAGAGGATAGTGCTGCAGCCTGACCCGACATAGCACAGAACCGGCCCATAAGTCAACAACAAGACGTTGGAGAAGAATAGCCAGACTCAAGCAAAACAGCCTGGCCATTGGTCGGTCTTCTGAACGACGATTTCATGCGTAAATGGACAGGCGCTCACAGGCGGCTCTCCCCTTAGAAGGGAGCTGTCTCCCTCTTCAGCCATGCCAACGTAAGTTCGTCGTCCTGGAAGAAATCCTTGGTCTTCTCGTATATCTCCCTGTTGTGGTCGTTTAGCCACTCCTTCTCGTCCGCCGTCAAAAGATTGACGTCAATCAAGTTCCGGCAGTACGGCGTCATTGTCACGTGCTCGAACCCGAGGAACGGCCTGTCGCCGAACTGGTTTGTTGTCTTCACCTCCTTCACAATGGCAATGTTCTCGATGCGGATCCCAAACTTGCCGTCTTCGTAGTAGCCCGGCTCGATGGATGTCACATTTCCGGCAGCCATGTAGACCTCAGAATACTGCTTCCTAGTGCCTATACCTATGGGCCCCTCGTGGACATTCAAGTAAGAGCCCACGCCATGGCCGGTGCCATGACGGTAGTCCAATCCTTCTTTCTGGAGACAACATATTGGTCAGATAAGCTTGCGCATAGAGATAAATGGCTGCACTCACCCAGAGGAATTGACGCGCAAGGCTATCAAGTGCGAAGCCAGTCACGCCTTTGGGGAAAATAGCCCTGTCCAAGGCAATATTGCCCTTCAGAACAAGGGTGTTAGTTTGGCGCTCCTTTTCCGATGGTGTGCCGAAATGCAGAGTCCGAGTCGTATCCGTTGTGCCATCGAGAAACTGTGCCCCGGAATCACACAGGTATACAGCGTTCGGGTCAATGATCGAGCAGCTTCCCCTTTCAGGTTGGTAATGTATGACCGCCGCGCTGGTGGGTTGTCAGATCAGTAAAAGTAGATCGTGATTGTTTCGAGTCAAAACTTACTTCGGACCCGTCGAGGATATCGTAGGGAATGACAGCCCAACGAAATCTTTTTGCTTTGACCGGAGCTCCTCCAACTTGTCAGCCGCCGTCACTTCGTCCAGCTTGACTTTCTTGTTGACCAACTGGTCTTCTAGCCATGCAAAGTAGGCAGTCAGCGCCGCTCCGTCTCGGATGTGGCAATGTCGCATGCCTTCCAACTCCGTCTCGTTTTTCACGGCCTTGGCATCGCCGACGGGACTCCTGATTTCTTCGACGGCTTCATCACCTCCCAGGGCCAGCTTCAACGCCCATGAGCCTTTCGTGGAGATGGCAAACTTATTGCTTGTTGCAACCTCGTCGCCGTTGGTGGCAGTGCTGGTCTCATTCTCTGAAAACGTCTTGCTGAGCGCCTCTGCGTCGTCGAAGAGGCTGTCGTATGGCTTGACCGTGACGCCGGATTCGGCCAGATAAGTGTGGCTCTCCCCGTCGAGCTTCGCAGAGTCGATATATAACGTTGCTTCATCAGCCGTGACCACGGCGTAAGAAAAGAAAACGGGGTTGTAAGGAATGTCATTTCCGCGCAAGTTGAACAGCCAAGCAATCTCATCCAGCATTGAGACGACGAAGCAGTCCAGATGCTTCTTCTTCAGCTCCTTGCGCAGTTCCTCGAGCTTCGTTCTGGTGTCCTTGCCGGCGTACTTCTGATGCAGCAGCCTGACAGGCTCATTGGGACGCGCAGGCTTGCCCCCAGCCCAGACTATGTCTACCAGGTTCTCGGTGACGGCGGCAAGGTCCAAGCCTCCTTTCCTCTTGATGCTCTCGGCTAGCTTCTCAGCAGTCGAGCTTGTGAGTAGAGTTGGGTCCACGCCGACAACCTTCCCGCCAGAGGACTGGTCTGCAGACCACTCTTGCCAAGTGGGCACATCCTGCAAGCCCTGTTTGAGGAGGGTCCAGTTGTTGTCCAACTGCCTCGTCGCTTGATTGAAGTATCGCCCGTCGGTTGCCAGGGCGGCCTTGTCGTGTGTGATGACGGCGCATCCCGCGGAGCCGCTGAAGCCACAGATGAACCTTCTCCTCTCGTCGCAGGGAGCGATGTACTCGGACGAGTGGCTGTCTTCGGACGGAACAACTGTGGAGGGGGCATCTTTAGAATTGGGTTCATTGGACGGTTTCCGGGGATCTCGAATGTGCGGACTGACTGTATATGTCCAGCTTGCGCTCCCTCATGAGCCTGCGCAGCTCAGAGAGCTGAGAGCTGGTGTCGACAGTTTCCATCTCTGTGGCGACAGAGCTGGAACTATAGCTGGCTTTCTGGATGAGGAATACCGGCGCGGAGGTGAACCCGGAGTGGAAGAGAGCGCCTCTGACTCTGTGGATGGCTGGTCGAAGCCGGGTAGTGACTGGCTTTACCGTGAAAGGGGCAAAGAACAGCCTGGGAGAGGATAATAACATGGGCGGGAGGAAAGGAGCGGAAGCAAAGAGGAGGGGTGGAATGGCGTCGATGGAAGGGGGGTGGACGTGGAGGATATAGATAGGATGATGTATCTACCTAGGTACTGTGTATGCTACTGTATGCTATGCAGTAACAACTGGAAAGTTCCCACCCCCACCTTCCCTGAGTCGGGTCGGTCGCCAATCGAGTGCGGCCCACACAAGCTCTCCTGCTGTATTTGGCAAGCTTCAGGACATCCCTACAGCTGAAGGATGGGCTGGACTACCACAGCGACTGAACGCGCCGAGGTCCCAGCTTCTCAGTACGTTGAAGTCTCCTAAGGCTTAAAGAAGACGACGAGAAAGGTCACGAGAAGAGGAGAGAGGTCGTCCAATGGGACCAAATAAGCGAGATTGACTGCAGGATTGAGGGAACTATCATACAGTCAGTCAGTCTACCTAGGTACACCTGTTCAAGCTCGTCCAACCGACCGTCAAGTGGACGCGGTATTTTGAGCCCTGGCCGTCTGTACTGTAGATCTATACAAAGTGCGCCGTTGGCTGCACCTGCCTCTTCTCGACCCCCTGACTCAAATGCCTGGGTTGCTTCGGCACAAGCTTGCGCACCTACATCAAGATCTGAATGTCCACTCGGACATTTGTGGGTGAAGATGTGTTACACTAGCACGACTAGACGTCCATTACTACCGGTCATGATCCGTAGCACCCAGCACGAAACCAAGTTGAGCTCCATGGGTGTTACGCAGTCAGGAATACACTCCGAACGTGAGGCGCAAGATGGTTCATTGGAAGGTTAAAGGGCTGCTCAGGGTAGACTACCTCTTATCGATAAGCGAGGGACATTTTCCAAAAGCTGGACCCACTGAAGGGCAAACGGCGTGCCCTTCTACGTACGAGAGGTGGTGCGTATCTGAAGCGGGTATTACTCTTTCCTCCATGTCGCGTTTAAACAATTTCCTTCCGGAGAACAGGCCGTATCTTGACAATCCTTCGCCGCCGCCCGTTCTAAATATGCCATAGCATTGAACAAGGAAACCCCAGACCAGTCTCCACCCTCTCGGTCTCACGAACCCCACCACCCCACCGCGTTCGCTTCGACCGTGTGCAGCAGTACCTCCGTTGCGTTGCACCCGTGGCACCGCCGTCCTTCTGAACGGGTGCGGTGCGCAGGCTGAGACAATCTTTTGGCCGGGGCTGTTTGCCGGTCGTCATGTTGACTGCACAGCAAAATGGAGCCCCTACCACTGCCATCAAACCTGGAAGAGGCCGAGTCGGTGAGTATGACCCTCACTCCTGTAACAGGCAAACACGCCATGTGCTGACTTTTCCCAGCTGATATTGGCGCTCTACCGGCCGGCGCCGCCTGAGGTCATCGCAAGGACCCAGGACGCGCTCCAGCGGCTCCAGCGCTCGCAGCTCGGGTGGCAGTTCGCCCACGGCATGCTCGAGCGCCCCGACGACCAGGTCAAGTTCTTCGGCGCCCTCACCATCATCATCAAGCTCAACACCGAGGGCGCAGCCCTCGCCGAGGATGACGCGGGGCAGCTACTCCAGAGCCTGATCGGCTGGTTTGTCCGGTCCCTGGCCGACGGCAGCGCCGCTCTCGTCATCCGCAAGCTCGCCTCCGCCCTCGTCACCTTCTTCATCCACTTCCCCCATCTGTGGCCGGGATGTGTGCACCACCTTCTCTACTGTTTTGACGCCGGCCGTGCCGTGCCGAGGGACGAGTCCAAGAACGCCCCTACTCCATCCCTGCTCGCCAGTCTCGATGAGACGAGATTGATGGCTGCGATTTGGTTCATTACAGTGTTCGTTGAAGAAATCGCGAAAACTGAGATGAAATCACAAAAATAGTAGGCCACGAATTCTGGCTTGAGTAGTGAAATTTTCTAATCTGGTACAGTCTAGCAGTCCATGAAAGCCTCGCTCAGAACTCGGAAGACGTGACAGCCTTGTTGGCGTGTGGACTGTCCATCACGTCTCCCAGTGGCATTAGGATTCGAGAAGAGACTATCAAATGTTTGCAGGTGAGTGTTACAGTACGATCGGGGGCAAAGCACATCAATTTCACTCTACCATCTCCAGCTCTGATGGTGAGAGGTTGCTAACGGCTGCATAGTCTTGGGTACTCTACGAACAGCGGCTTCCACCGTCTGACGACACGTTGACCAAGCCACTACGCAATCTCATCATCCCGGCACTGGGATGCATTCAGACCGAAGAGCTGACCGAGACAACAATGGAGCTGTTCATCGACATTCTTCAGAACTACTCCGGCTTCTTGAAAGATGAGCACTACGAGGCCCTGTTCGCCTTGTTTGAGAGTGACTGGTCCAGAGATCGGTATATGCAGCTCTCTGCAGGTGACTTCGACTTTGCTTTCACGCAGTATGGAATTTTGATGATTGCTTTCGGCGACGCAAAGGTGCTGACCCTTATGGAGGGCACGGATGAGCGGTCGCATAGGATGCTTCAAAGACTATGCGGCCTCCTCAACTGCAGCGGCATCCTGGTTGGGGAGGACAAGATTTTCGTTTCCGCCCTTGAGTTCTGGGCCACTTATGTCGAGACCTTGACTGACACAGTCTACATGGAGGAAGCGACGGCATACAGCTGGTTGCCTTTCGCCATGAGTCAAGTCAACGATGCTATCTCGCACTGCTACGGCAAAATCCAGCTCGTAGACCACTCTACATGGAGCGAAATGGACTCCAATGACAGAGCTGGTTGGGTTGAGGCCAGGAAAGATGTCGCTGACTTCTTGCTGGCCGTCTGGACACTGAAGGGGAAGTCCCTCGTGAGCACATTCGTTGATTTGCTTCTCCAGGCCCTCCCCGCCCGAGAATGGGCTCAAATCGAGGCCTCTCTCTTCTGTCTTGGAGCGATCAGCGACTGTGTCGGGGACAGCGGAGACTGTGACCAAGACCTGCACAAGGTCTTCTCTTCTGAGCTGTTTCAATTGATTGGCCCGGGACCGGCTAGGGCAACAATACCGCCTCGCTTATTGCAGACAAGCCTGTCTACAATCGAGCGATTCTCTGATTTCTTCGAGCGGCATCAACAGTACCTCCCTGCAGCTCTCGAGCTCCTCTTCAACGTTGTTGGAGAAGATGCGGCACTTGGAGGTTCTTCCTCTAAATCCATCATGACGCTCTGTTCTTCCTGCCGATCCTTACTAAAGGAGCACGTCGAGGGTTTCCTGCAGCATTATCATCGCATCCATGGTCTGGGAATCGACTCGATCGCGGAGGAAAGGATCATGACCGGCGTTTCTTCTATCGTCCAAGCTATTCCGGAAGAAGAACGAAGATTGAACTACCTGGAGGAACTCGTCTCTATTCTTAATAATGATACCCAACACTGCCTCCGCCTGAAAGAGCACCCACAGTTGGCCAATGAGTCAGATATGAAGTCATGGGTTGAGGTTAGGCTTCGAGCCGACATTCTATCGCAGAAAAATGCGCCAACATCTGTGGATGAAGCTGCTCTCACCATTGCAGAGAGGGTTCTGAGGAGCGTTGCAAGCATGGCCAAGGGCATGCAGAGCCTCTCAGAGGTCCCTATTGAGCTAGATACCGAGGAGGAGAGGGCACCTCAAAGCAGCAACGAGCGCCTTCTGGGCATCCAAAATCACATTGTGAGTATGGTGAGCCAAATACACCAAGCCTTCGGCCAGAGTGGTGAGGTGGCAGAGACAATCTGCAACATCTTCCGAGCAGGTTTCTCAGAGACGGAAGCCGGCCCATTCGTCTTTCCACCGGCCCTAGTCATCCAATTCTTTACGCAAAACGGCCCCAACAGCCCCAGGATAGGCACCATGATCAGCACAATGTGCTCTTTTGTTAGTTCCTTGAGCAATCGTCCCAGGGCCCAGGTCCTAGAGTGCCTTGCTGCTCTACTACCATGGGTGCTTGGTCTCCTGAAGGCAATATCGGGTAAGAGTCAAATGGGAAACGAACTGGAGCTACAGAATTCTGACTTTCAAAAGATCCCGACAGTGATCCCGATTTGACGCAAAACGGTATCGACTTTTTGAATCGCATCATGTCACGGTATCCCGAGGCCCTTCTACAGCTGCAACCCACCAGTGATCTTGAATTCTTCTTCATGTTCGCCCTAAGGGTACTAGATGGCAAGGAGCCACTATCGAAGGGTAGTGCCTGCGACTTCTGGGTAAGTACTTTCGCAACTGAGCTTGCTACCACATCGTGCTCAAAGATCGCAGCTGACCGAGAACAAGTCTGCATTCGTCGCCATCAAGAGTGACGACACTTCGGTGCAAGCCGGCTTCACCAACGCCCTAGAGCACCTCGGACCTCTTCTGACACGGTCAATTGTGCAAAATATCGGCGGCAACGCCTCGCGCAGCGAGCTGGACAGGCTGTGCGACCCTCTGAAGAAGCTCGTCGTGCAGCACCCTCGATCGAAGCAGTGGCTTGAGGCTGCGCTGCTTGATTCGGCGTTCCCCAGCGCGAAGGTGACCGCTGAGGACAAATTGGTGTTCCTGAAGAAGATCACAAAGTAAATTGACCCCCCCCCCCGTCCTGGTATTTGTCGGTGTTTGATGGTACAACGTACTAACTCATCTATGTAGCCTGAGGGGGGCGAGGCAGACAAATACTGTAGTCAGAGACTTCTGGCTGGCAGCAAGGGGCTCGAATTTTGCGTATGCATCTTGACCTCGAGGTGCCATTCATATGGCGGTGGACTCAGCCTTCAATACGAACTGGGTCGAAGATAGATATGAAAAGAAAGAGATGCAAATCATCCATGACCCAAATAGGAACAAGCAAACGATTCAAACGCCACTTATACTTGCTTACTAAATCTGCTTGTAATGCAGATTTTTCTCGGGGACGAAGCTGTAAATATGACCCTCGGACAAGATGGGTGACAATGTCTCGTGCGCAGGGCGCCCAGGACGAGGCTATTGCTTGCATCCGTATTTAGTGAACTCTGCGGTGCATCAAGATAGAAGATCGTAGCTTGCTAAGCAGACTACACTGTGCGCCTCTTCTACATATCTCACAGCAGGCAAGCCATAATCCTAAAACCCTACAGCCTCCCTGACAGGCTTCATCGTGGCCTCCGCGCTCGCCCTGGCCTTCTCAGCCCCGCGGGCCTCGATCTCATCCAGGCCCTTGCCATCGCCGTCGCCCATCAGCTCCAGGTACCTCTCGCGGACGTCCCTCAGCTCGGCGACGACCGCGTCCGCCGTCCTCTCCTTGAGCGCCTTGAGCGGGTGCTGCGAGCCGGCAAAGTCCGCCGCCACCTCGGCAGGTGTCCTGCTCCCACCGCCCTCCCCGAGGGCCGCCAGGATCTCCAGCAGGTTCGACACGCCCGGGCGCGCCGCCGGGTCGTAGCTCACGGAGCCGCTCTGCGAGTCCGTGACGGCGCGCATGATCTTCTTCCTGACGGCGGCGGGGTCGTCCGTGATGAGCACCCGGCCCGCCGCGTTGGCGTCCGACTTGCTCATCTTCTTGGTCGGGTCCGTCAGGCTCATGACGCGCCGCGCGGGGCTGACGATGGTCTCGGGCGGGACGAGCAGACCCGGCGCGGTGCACCCGTAGGCGTGGTTGAACCCGGCCGCGCACTCGCGCGCGAACTCGAGGTGCTGCCGCTGGTCCTCGCCGACGGGCACGTGCGTGGCGCGGTGGACGAGGATGTCGGCGGCCTGCAAGACGGGGTAGGAGAAGAGGCCGAGCTTGAGGGCGGCAGCGCTGGCCTTGGCCGGCCCCGAGGAGGAGGAGGAGGAGGAGGAGGAGGAGGAGGAGGAGGAGGAGGAGTCGCCATCAGCGAGGGCGTCGGCATTATCCGGCAACGACATCTTGCTCTTCCACTGGGTCATGCGCGACAGGTAGCCCATGGACGCGGTGCACGACAGCACCCACATGAGCTCGGCGTGGGCGGGGACGGACGACTGGTGGAAGATGGTGCTGCGCGCCGGGTCCAGCCCCACGGCCAGCAGCGCGGCGAGCATCTCGCGCCGCCACCGCCGCAGCTGGCCCGCCTCCTGCGGCATCGTGATGGCGTGCAGGTCCACCACCGAGAACAGCAGCCGGGTGTCGCCGTCTGCCTCGTCCTGCAGCGCCGCCCACCGCGACAGCGCTCCGAGGTAGTTACCCAGGTGCGGCACGCCCGTGGGTTGGATGCCCGAGAAAATCACCTTGGGCGGTCTGGCATGGTTGGAATTTGTGGTTGTGGTGGTGGTGGTGGTTGAGGCTCTGCGGCGCTGGTGAGGAGAGCCTTGTGGTGGCTGTGTAGGCAAGTGGGCACTGTCGGACGATGCGACTTGCGCGGTCCGCGCTATCGACCCCAATGTCAGGGCCCTTCCTGCCCGCCTGCGCAGCATTATGTTGCCGAGTGGCTCATCCGAGCAGCGTAAGGGTGGTGGATTTTTTTGATTGAGGCTGAGACGGCTTGCTTGGGATGCTGCGCGCTTGAGCAGTCTTGAGGTTCAGGTGCAGGGTGCCGAGATTTCACCTGGGCTCTCAACGCTCAACGGAGCAGCTCACTACGCATACATAAAAATGGCAAAATAAAATTCCAGTTCTTTCATGGACGCAACGAGCACAGCTCGAACTCGAGGCAACTCCGTGTCATGCAGTATTTAAAATTTTTGTAGGCATGAGCTTGATATTGAGCCGTCTAGGTGGCGTATGCCAGTTCGGCTGTACTATGCACGAGTCTCCGTGTACTACGAATATAATACATTTTCTCATTTACAGTGTATCTACCGACCTCCGGCCAGCTTGTATCTCTGGCTTGTAAGGATCTCGTCCACCTTCTCCACCGTCGCGATCTCCCTGTCCTGGCCCAAGAGGTGGAAGTTCTTGTCAATCAGGGGTTTGGCTTCCTCGTATGCCTTGTCCAGTTCTTTGGCGACATCTGTTCAATCGAATTAGTAAGCCAAATAAGGTCGGCACTACGCATACGAAACAGTGGGACTTACCAAGGCTGCTGAACTCCCATACGTTGGCCTTCATACCCACACCCGCCTGCTGGTGCTTCTGCAGGAAGGCCAGCCAGATCTGCACAGTCTCCGGGTGTCCGTCCCGGATCTGGATGAGCCTGCGGCGCGTGATACGCTCAAAGTTCTCCTGCGACTTCTTGAAGATGAAACTGGACTTGGGCACCGTCCACCTCTGGATGATCTTGGGCAGCGGGGTTGGGCCATACGCCGGCAGACCCAGGTAGTACGCCGCGCGCAGGGCAAAGTCGCAGAACGACTCCAGCGGTCGGATGCTATAGGAACGCAGCTGCAGGTTGCAAGATGGGACGTTGTACTGCGCTTCCCGGCGGAGCGGTTGCAGGTAGTAGGCCTGCACGTTGCGCGGAAGGCGGGACGGCTCGTCTGGGATGCCATCATCCTCGGTCGTCTCGACCAACTCGGCGGCGCGCTTCTCTGCGAGCTTCCGAAGCTCCTCATCCACAGTTGCGCTCAAATTGTCGCGTTTCGACTTCCTTGGCTGCTGTTTCTCGGTAGAAGTCTGAGACTCGCGCTGTTCGGTCGGCGCTTGTGTTGGTACCTCGTTGAGCTCGGTCGTCGCAATCTTCTCGTTGACGACGTCCTGGGCCTCTGTCGCCGTCAAGACTACAGGTTCAGAGACTTCCGCCTCGCCTGAGCCGACCTCCTCCGTCTCACGCACTTCCTCCGCAGCCTTCACCAACTCATCAGAGAGCGCAGCCTCGCTTTCCGCAGTTTTTTCCGATTCGGCTGTGGATACGACGGGTTGTTCCTCGATCGCGGAGGCTATGTCATCCGCCGCCACAGCCTCTGGGGCTCGACCCTGCGATGCGACAGATGCGGCCTCCACGGCCTCTTGGCCTCGAGACTGGCCCTCTCCCAGAATCTCTTCCTCCTTCGCGTTAGAGGGACTCACATCATGCGGTGCGTTATCCGCTGAGTCCTCAATGACTGTCTCAACCTGCTTGGCTGCTTGCACCTCGTCTACTTCATCCACCTCCTCGGACTGTTGTAGGCTAGCCTGCATCTGCGCGGACAGAGTCTCCAACTCCCGCATCTGAGACGTTATGAATGCATGGTCGGGCCCAGAAATTGTAATCTCCTCTTGCTGCTCGCTCGCAGCAGCGGCCTCGGCAGCCTCAATTTGCTGCGCTACTACTTGCGATATGCCGGCCTCGACCTCAGCGCTCGCGGTCTTGACTTGCTGGAATGCGGACTTGATGAAGGCGTCATTGAAACTCGGAGGAGCGGTCTCTTTCGAGCTGGATGGCTTATCCACTGTGACCTCGGAGTCCGCGACAGGCTCCCCGGGGACAACCTGGGCAAATTCGGTCGGCTCGGCCTGGTGAATCTCTATCTCGCCCTTCGTGTCTTGGGGGCGCTCTGGAGGTTCCAGGTGTTCTTCCGGGTTGACATCCTTGGTGTCTGGCGCCGGACTTGCGGTTGTCGCGGCTTGGGTATCTGGGGATGCTTCCTCTGCCGGCTCCTCGGCAGAGCTGCCTGGTGTTGGATTCTGGTCCTTGGGTCTGTAAAATCATCAGTATTGTTCTCCTTTCCCGAGCCCAGCTTCAAGTATCTCTGACGCACATCGACGAGTTGCAGCGGACCTGAGGGCGGAGCTGGGAGGCTCGGGCGTAGTATGGTGTTCGAATCGGACGAGAGGGCACAAGTTGCTGGATGAACCAAGTTAGGATTCGCGGGGAGCTTCAATTCGGTTTGTAACTGGCAGAACATACCAGCCGCCTCTGCAAGATGGCCCTCAACGGCCTTAGTACGGGTGGCGCATTCATCTCTGCATGATCTTGTACCGGGGACGCGAGGTGCGGATCATCAACTTGAGAAAGTTTGTGCTTAGGCCTGGGTGGGTATCGATAGTAACCCCAACCCTGCACCAAAGCTCTTATGAAATCCTGCTCCATACGTACACGCGTGAGAGCTGATGACATCCACATGAACATTCACTCGTGGGCTGTGGTCATGGTCGAGGTTCGCATGTATTCATTTGCGTTGAATTTATTTCAGTTGCTCCTGGTTTCTGTCTTTCTATTTCAAGAGCTGCAGGTACCAGCCAACTCCGCTGAAGCTCCTCATCGTAATAGTGATGCAGGGAGCACGACGCGTGCGTAATCCTCGCATCTCGGCCACACGGTCATGACTGCTTTCCCCTGCTGCTACCACTAGGTGAAACCAGTCGTCCTTCCGCTTCGGGTCAGGCTTCTTGATCTTCTTACAAGAGATCAAGCTTGCCGCGCACGCGAGCTGACTGATGGCCTCCTGCCATACTTCGGCCGGATGTCCGAGCTGACATGAATGTATATGCTCGGTAACTGTGGGGATCGGTAGGTCCATGCAAATATGCGATGACCGATACCTGAATGTGTTGATGTTGCCTCCGCCGAGTGTCCCGTGGGCATGGGGCACACTTTGGCGGTCAAGCCCGTGGCTTTCAGCCCCTCTTTCTCCTGGCTGCCATCAGCTTCTTGTAATGGCCCTTCTTGCCACTCATTTTCTTTTCCTGGATCTTTGCGTATCTGTCCTTGAACTTTCCGTCCGCCTCTCCAGTCGCCAGTACCTCCTCGACGAGAGTGCGCTTCCTCTCCTTCCTGGTCAGTCGTCCGTTCTGTTGCTCAATCGGTCCTCCGACCAACGTTCCGACCTGAGAGAAAGCAGGAAAAGGGTCTTTGCGTGAATCTTTCTTGAAAAATTTCTTCCTGTCGACGATGCCTCTCATCCGTAGCAGCTGGATATCCCGTTTCACCTTGGGATCGTCGATATTGGTGCGCGGCATGTAGTTCCAAGCGGCGCCCGCGTTATCTGGTACCGCCTGAACATCCAGTTAGCGAGCCGATCACTAGATGACGATCGAGACACACAGGATGCGAGATTTCCATCAGAGTAACTATGAATACATAAAAATCATGTATGTTGCAGGATCTGCCCCCATAACGGGGGCTCGTCGCCGCGTCATTCGAGTTTGGGATAAGTTTTCCTCATAGGAGAAGTGAAGGGTAGCGACACATCCACATACCTTCTTATCCTTAGACTTGAGCTGAGGCAGCCTAAGCGCCAACTCAGGCTTTCTGTTCCCAATCTCCTTACCGGCATTGCCGACCAAGCCCGTGGCAGTTGGTGTGGGAGTGAGCGTCAGGTTGTTGCTTGTCTTGGGGGCAACCGCCTGATCAGCCGGCTTGCCGGACAGTGAGCTCTCGGCAGCGCTCAGAAGCTGATCTATGTCATGGTCAGACAAATCAACAGCCGCCATACTGAGCGATGTGAGTTTGTCCGTTCGACACGATGGCAGGAGGAAAAGGGACAGTGCAGGAGGTGAAGCCTGGATTTCAGATTTATTTGAGATTTTTGAAGATGGAGCTGCAAAAAATAGTGTCAGGTTGGCACGGACCACCAATGTGGCTCCGTCTCTTGGGGAGCTAGACCACAACGGCAGCTAGTGGCTTCAGGCTGGAAAAGGTACGGGGGTACTTTTAGTACCTAGGTACCTGACGAACCGGGTTTGGAGGTGCCGTCGGTGAGGTCACTGAAGCACCTGTGTGGCATCTCAGGCCGTTTAACGTCTAATAATAAGACCTCCTTGGACACCCAAGCCCCCCCTGATCTGGTCTGCCACACCTTGCCAGCTGTCATATAGCCATGGATGCACTACTGTAGCTGCAGGTGCAGCAGGTTTGAATTCCGAGGCTGCTCAAGGTGGCATGTTGGTGAGCGGCGTGTGGTGAGGTGTGGTGCCGTACTGTGCTGTGCTGTGCTGTGCTGTGCTGTGCTGTGCTGTGCGGTGCGGTGGTCGGTCGCTGCGAGACTTGAGGGCATCGGGTTGATGGAAGTGTGTCGAAGAGTCCTGGGCTTGGGGCGTCTTGAGTCCCATTACACTCTGGCTTGATGCCCAACCCTGCTGCTGGCCCTTGACCGCCTCTCATACTTCAATCGTCATCTTTCCATTCTGGAGTAGATGGGTTTCAATTCTCAGCTCTGCCGATTTCGTCACGATCTGATCTGTCCAGCGAAGACCTTGGCGACGAGGAAAGCATATAAAACCGTATATTCGCTTGCGTGGGTACCTTCGGTCTCACCTCTTGGTGGCCCTCCCGGAACAGCCCCTCCCCTCATCCCCTTCCACCCGCTGCCAATTGCTCCCCTCCCCCCAGCTGCCCGCGCTAGCTGACTGGCCCGAGTTCGTCCTCTAAAACAGACGAGCTTCCCAGGCAAACTCCACCTTGGTCAACCATTCGCTACTCCGTACTTCAACTCAAAAGCCCTCCCAGCCAATCACGGGCCGAATCCCATCGCAGCTATCGAGTAAAGTGAGTTCATCAGTCTGGGCCATTCCACAGAGCTTCCCAAAGGTGGCGTCGGGACCATTGGGAGCAAAGAGCGTGCAGCGCAAACGGTAGCGCGCGTGTTGCGCCTCGCAACTCGAGTCAACAAAGGGAAAAAGAAAACATCAAGTCGCCCCGGGATGCGCAAACATGCAGGACCGTGTACGCGAGCCACGGGGACTGCTGGGCAAAGGTCCAGCTCGAGCTTGCGTCTGACGCGCCAAACGCGCCGGCCATAACAAGGGAACAGGTGCTGATCGCTGTTTTTCGCGCAACACAGGACTCGAAGCCGAGCTCGTCGCCAAACTCGAGTCACCCGCCGCTCTTGTGCATTGTGAACCCACCGGATCCTACAATCGCGCGACAGCTCGACCTCTTATAAGCCATCATCACTCTCCACCAACCAAGCCCCCCTCCATCGTCGCGTCGCCGTATTTCATCCCGTCATGGACCCCTCCCAGAATCAACAGCAGGCGCAACAGCAACAGGCCCGGCCTGTGTACGATACCAGTCACGGTGGTCACTATGGTAAGCTACATGTCCAGGCCTCCACTTCATGCGACCAGCCAGAAAGAAGCTGACGGTGCGACACGAATCAGGCGCGAGCGCAGCGGTTTGTCTGCCCCTCCCCAAAGCACAGCGAAACGACTGGTCGTGCCCATCCGACTCAATCACTAACATCGTATCGCAAACTACCAGCTGTCCGCGCAGGGATATGCGCCGGCAGAGCTCTACACAGGACCATGGGCAAACGTGCATCAGGGCCTCAATGGGCAATACAAGGACATCCTCACGACGTACTGGCAGCAGACAATCAACCACCTCGAGAGCGACTCCCACGACTACAAGCTCCACCAGCTACCCTTGGCTCGTATAAAGAAGGTCATGAAGGCGGATCCAGAAGTCAAGATGATAAGTGCCGAGGCTCCGATACTGTTTGCCAAGGGCTGTGATATCTTCATTACGGAGCTCACTATGCGCGCATGGATCCACGCCGAAGAGAACAAAAGACGAACATTGCAACGTTCCGACATCGCTTCGGCACTCGCAAAGTCTGACATGTTCGACTTCCTCATTGACATTGTCCCGCGCGAGGAGGCTGCTTCGCACTCTAAAAGGCAGGCTGGTCAGCAGCAGGCTGGTCAGGGCGTGCCGCAGGCGGGTCAGGCCTTGCCTGGACAGCATGTCCAAGCAAACCACGCACAGCACCCCATGGCACCGACGGACTATGGGATGCCCGGCCACGCCCTCGGCACCGAGGCCGACTACCGCCAACCGCCTAACATGTACCCTGGCCAAGTTGCTCCGAACCCCCAGGCTGCATATGGCCAGGCGCAGGCCCCCATGTATGGCGAAATGCCGCCCATGTACGGCTACGAGGCCATGCAACCACAACAAGTAAGTCCCTCTGTCTCGCCCGCTGTTGTTTGACGTTCGTTCGCCTAATCGTTGTCTTTCTGCATGCAACGCAAATGCCACCACCTGAGGAATATAATTCTTAACATGCTTCATCTCGACCAGAGCGCTTAAAAAGCACGCCCCGAGAGAGAGAAGAATAGATGGATACCCTCGTGCTCTTTTTTGGTTTTTTTTTTATGGTTGAGACAACAGGACGTTACCCACCAAAAGCCTGACGCGGGTCGACTGGTTTGGCGTACACGGCAGACAGGACCGGGACCTTTCGTACATTATGATCCAACACCCAAGGACTTTGTTCCCTTCGAGTCGCTACTGAACAGGCGTTATGTAGTAGAGACAAATTGACGAGTTTCTCTGTTTTGCGAATGATTTGAGGATTCTTCCCTTATCAAGGGATGTCAATTGCCGTGACATATACAGACACCAGAAGTAGGCTGAACAGATTGACCAAAGGTCCCCAGTGGCGCCCTGACACACGCCCTCAGCTCTTGAAGCCGAATCGTGACGAGAAGTTGGCCATCGTAGCCGCCGCGCGATTCGGCGCCTCGACTGTGTGCGTGAGCTTCTCGAGCAGGACGGGGCCGGTCATAGCGTTGACGGAGCCGTAGTTCCTGTTGCGCACCGAGATGTCGTAGAAGTCGTCGGCGTTCTCGGCCTGCATCAGCTTGACCGTCTGCTCGAGCTCCTGGAGGATCTGCATGAGCATGAACGAGTTCTCGAGCCCTTCAACGAACTCGACCAGGCACTGCACGTCCATGGCCATGGCGGCCACGCCGTTCGGGTTGATGGTCTTTACTTCGGGCTGGAGGGGCAAGGCCTGCAAGCGCGGGTTTTATGAGCGCTTGATCATGGGAAGTTTGTTGAAGGGAGACGGTTGACTCACCAGCATTCTTTCTGCGGCATGGTTGAGAGCATCATAGTAGATGAGCTCCTTGATTTCTCGGGGAAGGCCGAGTAGTGTCGAGTTCATGATGTTTGATAGGTATCTAGTCAGTGTCTGGATGTAATTGCTTGGCTCGGTGGAGGGAGTCGTTGACATCCTGCACATTCAATCAGCATCATTAGCCGCGGAGTTGATCAACACACACGGGGCCTGCCCTCGACTCACCAGTCATATTCTGCCGTATCGACTAGGTCGTCAATCTTCGAGTTGACGAGCTCGAAAATGCGCTTCTCGGCCGTCTTTTTGTTGTTCCTGAATTGCTCAGTAGCACTCAAGGTCACAGGCCCGCCAGCCGACGTGGAGGATCGAGCCCTGATCAGAAGTTGCTCCAGTTCTTGGCACGCGATCTCAAAATGCTCCAAGTTGATGAGAATCTGAACTATCTGGCCCAGGTACTGAGAGCTCAGACGCTCAACTAGCGACTGGCATACTTTCTGGGTCAAGAGCTCATCCAGAGACTGCGAGAGCTTGTCAGAGAATTCCACACAGTTTTTGCGAAGCGTTGCTTACCTTTCTCAATGTATCATCGATGACATTGGGATGCTGGAAGTGATCATCGGCAAAGAAATAAAATTGATTAAGAAAATTCCTGATGTCGATGCAGCACAATGGGTACATCTGCGAGAATGGCAAGACACACGGGAAGCTTAGTTCCTCGACTGGCGTGTCCTGTGTGAACCAGCTCACGTTCACTACCTTTTCGTACTCCTCGGCGCTATTGATCGCCATTGGCATGTAGTCATCTGTTGAGACTATCTCTTGAAAGTCCTCACTGAATCGACGTTTCAGCAAGTCGGCGTATGTGTCGAACAATTTGAGCAGGAAGTTATCCAGCATTGTTACGGTATAGCCCCAGCCTTCCATGGACTGGATGAATAGCGCGTAGACCGACTTGATCTTGAGCAGTACCTCCGCATTGGTAACATTGCCCAACGAGCGGGATGTGAGACTGATTGCGGAAGTGCACATGGAGTCCCAAAGCTCCTCGACATCTACTGCAGACCGCAACTGAGGTACGCGTCGCATCGTCGCCTTTTCGATGACCGCGAAGCCAGCAATGCCTTCGAGCAGACTGTTGAGCGACGGCTCTTCATCACCGTCAACGTGGATCGAGGTCGGTATCAGAAGGTCCTTTTGCTGCCGCCTCGTTGCGGCATAGTCAGCACGAAGTTTATCGCTCCGGCCAAGGGCCTGGTGGATGTGTAAACATTCATAGAGGGGCTGGAAGTCCACTTGAAGCTCCTCATTGTCGAGGACGTCGAACTCCTCGGTTTCGTCATAGACAAGCTCAATTGCGGAGTTCAGCTTGAAGCTGCTGAGAGTCTCATTGTTGTCGGATCGTTCCTTGTGCTTTGACCGCCTCATTTCTGTGTGATAGAAGGTTACTTCGCCCAGGAACTGTGAGGTTTCACGAATACGAAAGAGCCACGTGTTTAAATCGTTCATGACAGCGTCGCCTATTGACTTTTGGGATGTTGGGATGGACTTTTGGATCATGTCTGCCAATTGTTGCTGCGTGGCATACTTGTTCTGTATTATCGGGATCAGGTGCTCGTTCTGCAAGTCCTCTAGCGACTTTAGGGCGGCGTAGTATCTCTTTTTTCGTATCAACTCATGCGCATTGTTGACCGCGTGCAGGATCTTGAGAGATCCATTGAGCGCATCGGAAGCGTCCGCAACGTTCTGCCGGATGGCCCTCTTATCAACTAGCTTCTGCTTCTGCTCAGCGAGCTCCTGCGTGCTCGACTGTATGGATTGGTTCAACTCTAGGATTTCGGCAGTCAAGTTGATAGTGCCCTCGCGGACCTTTTGCAGTTGGGTGACAGAGCTCAGGAACTCCTCGTGCTTCGTCAAGCCAATGTTCTCGATCTCAGCCTCGCGATCCTCGGCGTAGTGGGAAAGGCTCTGGGCCAGGGAACTGGTTCGGTTACTAGTGCTGGCATCTTTCAGGAGGGGGATGAGCTGGTCGAGGAAGTCCAGGTCGGAAGAAGCCAAGATTATCTGTGGAAAGCTGTTAGCCGGCAACCATGGGCCGCCCTTGGCCGGATAGACCACTGACCTCCCCAACGGCAGAGCCGTAGTCATCGAACGTCTGAGCCCTTCGTGGCATCCTGGATCACTGACGCAGTCGTGACTCTGAGGATGGAATCCGGGTTGTGGGGTGGCGCCACGTAGAAGGTATGAGGGTCTCCCTCTCCTGTTCTACAGGGGATGGTACGCAATCACAGCATTAGAGGTACTGCATGCGCTGCGTTGCGCCGATGGAATAGTGCGATTTCGGGGGTAGGCAATTTCGGTGGTGTATTGCAGGAGGGAAGATTTACCTTATCGTCCCTGGACAACGGCCAGCATTAGTTGTGTCGTGGGAGGTCAGCTTTCGGTTGCAAATGATCTTGGGATGAATGCACTCTGAGACGGTTGCAGTTGGACGGACTGCGATGCTGGGTAGACTACATGCGCATCATGCCAGGCTGCCAAATGAGCAGGGATAGGTGATGCAGCTGACAGGACAGGGGTAACTGCGCCGTCTCCCAGACGGCCCGCAGCCGTTGCCAGCTGCCGCTGACTACATTTCTCATGTTTTCATGGATGGCCTCATGCTTTACCATTCAACTCGTGAATCGCATCAGCCGAATGCTACTAAATCTTTCAAATTCAATATCTCATTGTTGATTCAACAAAACTTCTGTGGATGTCTCACGATTGCTCAGTGCCTAGATAAATACCAGCCTGCGAAAGCTACAAGTCAATCCAAAATATTCCATCAAGATGTCAATTACCTAACTGCTTGCTATGCCACGGCCTGGCTCCAGATGTACATGTTGTGCGTTCAGACTAGATGTTGTTACTCAAGTATAATCGGGGCATCCGCACCCTTCTGCGATTAAGTCTTGAATCTTTCCAGCGCACCGGCACTGGCAAAACAGGGAAATGATTCTGGCTTTGGGCCACTCCAGCAGGGTACTTAGGTCTAGGCATGCTGCTGTATAAGCAATGTCTTCAATTCTACTTAAATGCAAGCTTTCAGGGCTGAATTTTAAGTCGCCTCAATTGTTCGAGCATATCAAAGCACATTACCGGGAAAGATACACAGTCTTCACACAGCAGTTCCAGCACGCAACAACCCATCAAGAAGTTCAATCCCATTTCTTCACAGAGATTGATTCTTACTGTCAATGCTGACGCCAAATATTGGAGGTTCACTTGCAGATTCAAATGAAGGTTCAATGAAAAGCTACCGTGGCAGATGGTCACCATAATGTTGAAGTGAACAGCCCAGTCGGGAAGGGGTTCTTTGACCACTGGCACACCCCAGGGTCGACATGGCGATGACCACTATCTCTTGACGCAAACAATAATGGCAAGTCTCACAATAACTCTGGACTTGTGACCAAAGTTGTGCAGTGAATTCAGGGTGGGACTTTTGCAGGGCTTGCAACAGTTGGATTATTTCCCCTTGTCCTGAAGCTGTACCCTCAGGCACCGACCTTGCGCCTTCCCTCCAGTCGCTCGCCCTGACTTTTGGACTGCATCACTATCGTAGTTGCCCTTCTTGGAACTGCCAACAGTCTGGCCCTCTGCCTCCCAATCCGCAACCCTCCTTCATCTTTCTCTCGGCCTTCCTTTTGGAGTTTTGGACTTTGGACTTTTTGACTTTTTGACCTTTTCACCACAGTATCACCTCCTCTTCACCCCCCACCCTCCTGCAGCCTCTCCCTCGAGTGCTGTTGGCTATCATCACCAGCCACTCTTTACCTCCTTGTACTCGGGATTCCCACCCAGGGGAGTCTCTTTCGAATAACCTCATTTCGCATTAGTAGCATCCAGTCTTCTACCGTCTTCGGCATCCCAACAACCTCTATACCGTTTTTGGTGACTCAAACAGACAAAAAGGATCCCTGCTGCCATCATGGCTCAGTCACACGAGACGTTTCATCCATCCTCACCTCCCAGTGAGGGTGGTGCTGACTCTTACCACCATGAGGGCACACCAGACACCCGTCTGACAGCCTTCTCTCCTCTGGAGGATTCTTCCAAGTCCTCCCGCCTCCTCGGTGCCCTCAGTCTGGGTGATGCAAACACCAAAGGTCAGCCCATCAAGTTCCAGTGCCCCACCAGCATTCACAGTGTTACCTCCCCAACTTCGTTTGGATCAGGCACCCGGGACAACGATCCCTTTGTCAGCTCCCCTCCTGAGAAGCGTCAAACGAAATTGTCAGCTACTGCCACAACTTTCAAGCCTCTCTCCACACCGGTAGTTTCCACACCTGTTGTTGCCTACAGCTCCTCGAGTGTCACCCCAAAGCCCTTTGGACGTACTGCGGCCACAGTCTCGATATGCCCAAAGACTGGTTTGCGACTGGCGCCCTGCCTGAGCCACAATCTGAACTTGACCCGCTCCTTGCGTGTCTCGTCGTCGGACGGCGTGACTGTAGATGCAGTCAAACAGTACCTGGATGTGAGTACGGCCTGGCCCACTAGACGGTGGCGGAAATCTCCTAACCCGGTATAACAGACTCTCGAGGAACGCAATGCTCCCTTCCAAGGACGACCTGAATCCTACATTGCCCACAGCCCAAAGGAGATTTACATCCGTGCCGCGAACATCAGGGACGCTTCACAGATCCTAAATGGCTCCAATGGCAAGCCCGAGGACTGGAAACTCGAATGTGTTTCTGCTGAGACCTTCAACAAGGTTTGCTGCTCCCTGTTTTTCTCGTTCTGAACAGCACATGCTGATGGATGGCTAGTCGTGTGGGCTTGACCTTGCCAGCAAGCATGAAGCCCAGCAGACCTTGACGATTCTACTATCCACTGATCTGAGCGAGTCTCAGATTGAAGCCAATATCCTCACGCACTTCAACGATCGTGGCATCTACGCCCTTGAGCGTCAGCCGTCCAACATCGCAGATACTCTCCACTGGGTTGTCGAATTTGACGAGGCAGATGCCGCCTGGGTCACTGAGACCATGAACAAGGGCTGGGTCTTGGTAAGCCCTCCAGCTGATTAGGCAATTGACCGAGCGCCGCTGACCCAATTGCAGGTTGCAAACGTTTTCTACATGATGATGTCGCATTTCGGCCTTGACGGCAGAACTCCACCGGGAGTGAACAGCTTCGCGCAGTTGCAAACGCCCGTGATGACCAGCACTGGAAAAGCCGATTTTTCGAGCGGACTAGACAACACGTCATTAATGAGCTCACAGTTGGGCATGCAGTCGATGGCTGCAGCTGTGTTTCCCTCAGGTTTGTCCTTCGGCAGCCCGATGCAGATGACCCAGTGGCCGATGTATCAATGGCCCCATGCTGTACAGACACCACAGCCTACCTATCCTGGCTTCATGTCTCCTGGGTCTATTCCAGCTGCGTCTCCCTCGATGTTCCATATGCCAACGGTATCGTCGCATCAGTCTCCAGTCTCGACTGCGCAAAATACGAGCATGTTTGGCAGACCGATGCCGGCCTTTCAGCGACCCGAGGGACGTCGAAACACCGCCATGCGCGTGAATCGCTCTCAGTTCAGTCCCCCAGGCCCTCACCACAACCATGTCGACATCAATAAAATCAAAGCAGGCACTGACGTCCGCACTACGGTAAGTCTGGAACTGATTTGTTGAGCCAATCGTGCTGACTAGTATCTATAGATCATGCTCCGAAACATCCCCAACAAGGTGGACCAGAAGATGCTCAAACGCATCATTGATGAGTCAAGCTGGGGCAAGTATGACTTCATGTACCTGAGAATCGACTTCGCCAATGATTGCAATGTTGGTTATGCCTTCATCAACTTTGTCGACCCTCTTGACATCATTGATTTTGTCAACAAGCGGGCGAACAAGAGGTGGAACTGCTTCAGGAGCGACAAGATTGCCGAGATCTCGTACGCTAGTAAGTTTCAATGCTTATTGGAACCCTTCAATGTTGGTCAGTTGCTGATGACATTTCAGCCATTCAAGGCAAGGATTGCCTTGTGCAGAAGTTTCGCAATAGCTCTGTGATGTTGGAGGCACACCATTACCGTCCTAAGGTAAGTCTTTCTCCATCGGGAACGACTTTCGCAGTCAAGATGCTGACAGTGGCAGCTTTACTATACCACGAATGGACCCGTTCCAGAGTTGGCTGGCTGTGAAGAGATCTTCCCTGGACCGGATAATCAGTCGAAGATGAAGCGAAGCTGTGAGAACGCTGAGCATGTCGGTAAGCAAAAGAACATTGACTTTGAGCCCGCCGACCAAGTGACTGAATTCTATCCAACTTCAAGGCCTCTTCACCCCCAATGCTGGCCAGCAATTTCGCGATGAGCAGCGTCACCGTCGATCTCAGTAAGTTTGGTCTAACCACGTATCTTTCTTCTGGAGGCTAACGAGCACAGATACGACCGAGGTACTCGGCTCGCGGCACTCGAAGAGTGCGATACCTTCGACGTGTACCCTCAAGAGGCCGTCCACTAGCTGCGCTGTTTCTTGGGAAGACACTCATGCTCCGGCATCATCGAGAAACAGAGACATAACTCACCACTTTGCAAAGCACCACCAAACTCTCTTGCTATTTATGGAGCCGCCATAAGCTTCGATGCGGATTTTGCTAAGGCTGACAATGTTTTCAGCAACCAAAAGTTTTTCTCTTCTTCTTTTTGGCCACATGCTTGTGTGGTACAACAAGACCTTTCAACCATCTTCATGATCTGTCGTGGAGCGCATTTGCTCACACTCTCAGCACCCATTTTCAAACGGTGTGCCACATAATGGTTTCACTTACAGAGTTGGGCGTCTTGGCCTAGGAGCCAGTTGGGGTTGGCGATACGTCTGGCAAAGCAGGAAAGGCAACAACCTGAGTGCGTCGTTCTATGTCGATGACATCAGTTTCGTAGAACTTGGAGGGTAGTCATTGCTGTAATGTAGCCTAGATCAGATCAAATATTCACTGAACTGCCCGCAATCATATCCGTTTTGCCGCATCTCTCTTCATATATGAGGCCAGTATTCTCGGGGGCTCGAGTGGCAAATGTTACTCTCGGAGGGTTGCAAGTCGATACCAGGTCATAACAGAGGTGGAGAGGTCAATCAGATTTGTTCCGAACAATGACCGCATGGACCATTTACGGTTGATTGAATACGCCCACAGACCAAGACATGCCGAACTGGTCGAGACCATCAACATGGAAAGGTACCATTAACATTGGAGTTGAAGCCCTGTCGAATATCGAAACCCACCTGTGACTTCAGGAAAGTGGCTAACAGTCGTATTCTCTTGACCAAGTGCAGCTGCGATCAAATCACTGGGGCATTTATTAGTCAGCTGAATAGAAAAGCATTCTCGAGTCACACGAAAGATGGTAGCGAGATGAAATGGCAGATTACGTAGTGCAGTGTTTCATCGCCGGTACCTCGTCGTCCGTTTTGCGCCTCAGCCAAGGCGGCAGACGTTGGTTACGGGCAGCTCCAGCGCGAGTGTGTCGGGTGCCAATGACATCGTTTCTACCATCCATAAATCAGATCAAACCCGCTGCGGCCTCTGGCACGTACTCGAGAAGTCGGAGGCGGGGAGAAATGTGCTGATAGGCCGTGGCAAAGACGCACCGCGCTCGGCTGATACAGGTGATGTTTCCTGCGACGGTAGCGCGATCGGTTGGTGGTGTGCATGACGGGATGAAGAACGCCGATCTCTTGGCATCACCTAGCTATTTCATTCAATATGAAGCGCGAACGTCTATCCCAGCTGTCCTTGTTTGGGACAAGTTGATTAATCCTGAATAACTAAATCGCCAAGATAATTTTTGGTCGCGATGATGATCACATCCTACAGACTCATCGCTCTAGCCCTTGCGGCTTGCCCTGGGCTGGCCATCCCGCCTCCAGAATTTGGATTTGTGGATAGTGCCAACCACACTGAGCTCAGCGTCGCTTTCAACTTTGATGGGAACACAACAGTGGTCCAAGAGGGCCAACTTTTTGGAGGAAACAGTAAGCTCAACCGCCGCGACGGTGCTTCCCACGAGCTCATCTCACTGACACACTTCAACAGTCACCAGCCAACAGCCGGCGCTGGCTTTGAACCCGGCCGCCTACCAGTCCGTCGCTGACTACAATGGCAACTATGTCATCCTCATGGTCGACCCAGACGCACCCTCGCCAGACAGCCCCACCAGCCGCTTCATCGTCCACTGGCTGGCAGCCAACGTGACCCAAGGCACCGCGGCCGATGCTCCCCTGACGGGTCAGCGGTCACTCACCAACAGCACGCCGGCCCTCGTCCCGTACCGCGCGCCGACGCCACCTACGAACTCGAGCGCGCACCGGTACATCATCTACGCGTTCACGCAGCCCGACAACTTCGTCATCCCCGAGTCGTTCAGCGGCTTCAGCAACCAGAACAGGTCCATGTTCAGCCTCGACGGCTTCATTTCGGCGGCGGGGCTCGGTAGGCCCGCGGCCGGCGAGTTCTGGTACGTGAGCCGCGAGCCCGAGGTCCCGGGGACGTTTGTCGCGCTTGCCGGCGGCGCCTACCCCGGTGGAAACGGTGCCGCCATCTTCTCGGCCGGGTCCGCGAGCGCCACGGCCACGGCGACGTCGTCTGCGTCGGGCACACAAAGCACGGGCGCGGCGGCCAGCGGCACGGGGACTTCGGCTGCAAATGTGGTGATTGCTTCCTACTCGGGACTGTTCACTTGGCTTGTCGGTGCTGCTGGGCTTCTTGGCCTGGCTCTACTGCTTTAGTGTGTTCTGCGGTGGCGTGACTTACTTCTTACGGAGGGACTTTCGAATTGGTGTTACCTGAGATTTGAATAAGATGAACAAGGAAAGTCTCCGTCAAATTGAGATGCATAATCACCAGCGCTCTGCCATGATGCGCGAGTGATAGGAATCAAAAGGCCTTCAGTTCAGGTATCTGTGTGCAGACTTGCCGCTGCCCTGAATGTCTCCTTGCCAAATCCAATTTTCTAATGCGTAATTTTGGTTCTTTGTCTGAGGGCTGCCCAATTGGAATTTTTGATTGATTACCATCTTCGCTTTTTTCGACCATGGCGGCCTCATTTACATCATTTGCAATTTGTTGCAAGATCCTCGGGTTGATGACAGCCGATCCAAAGCCTTTAAGCGTCCCAAAAGAAAAGAAAAGAAGGAAAGAAAAAGAACAGAAAAGAAAAAGATAAAAAGACCTTTTTAAAAAAAAACGGTGATATAATAGCCCCTTACCGGGGGAAGGGGGGGTTTCTAAATAGACCGCGTAATTTAATTACTAATTAATATTTAATTAAAATTTAAAGATTATAGTAAAATATTAAGGAAAGACTACCACAATATTATTAAATTAAAATTATTTTAAAGGGCGATATTATATTAAAAATATATTATATTAATATTAACACTATATTAATATTATATTAGCCGCTAGCGTATTTTAATAATATTAAAAATAAAAAGGTTATTAGTTTAAACCTTATTATTTTTAAATTTATAGCTATTTTAAAATATTTTTATAGCTTTATAAATAGTTAAAAAGCTTATAGTTAAGCTAAAAAAAGAAATAAGTAGTTAAGTTAAATATCTTAAAAAAAGAGAAAAAAAAACTATTTTTTTAAATATATATTAAATACTAAATATTATATTAATATTAACATTATATTAATATATTTTAGTATAGATTATATATTATATCGTTTCCGTTTTATATAAATAATATGAGGCATATAAAAAAATAATGTTAACCTATTAATATTCTTACCACACTTTATTATAGTGCTTACGCGATGCTTTTATAGACCCCCCTCCCCCTGGTAGGCCGCGCTGTCTAGGTTGCTGAGAGATCAATCTGACCAGCTATTTAGAGACTTTCGTTTCACTAGCCTGTAATAGAGCCTCCCTCCAATACCAACCTAGGCTGAAGGCCGAACCGGGACCTAGACAAGCAGCTGTGATTGGAAGCAGGACAACTGGTACAATAAACTTACGTCCCGCGACGCCTGAGGTGTGAAGATCCAGCAGTGAATACAGAAGCCAGAGAAAAGAGCCGGCGAAGACGTATACCTCATCGGACTGAAGAGCTTGTCGGGTATGCAAGATGAAGTCAAACTGTGCCTCTTTGTCGGGGACGAACAGTTCCGAGATAGAATGAGGTGAGGAAGTGAGCGTATAAATCCATACAGCCGACGATATCGAGCCCAACACAGCTAGAAGCGTCGTTGGAGAGCTACTGGTGCGCAGAGTCTTCAAGGATGGGACTGCGGATGACAGCCTCGCGGCGATGAAGTTGAGCACCCCGATCCACAGTGGTGCCATCTGCCACGCCCACGTCCAGTAATGACGGGTCTCTGGCGTTGGGGAGCAGTACGCGCCGAACACCTCCGAGGTGTGCAGCGCCAAGATGATCGGGAGCAAGAACAAAATGTTCCCGGTCCGGAGCTCACGGTCGCGGGCCGAATGGGACAGCTCGGACGGGGACGGCCCGAAGACGAAGGAGAGGAAGTACAGAACGGGCGCGACAGAGCCGATCCCTAGCAGCTGCGCGGCAAAGGAGAAGATGGTCGGGCTATCCGGTATTTGTGTTAGTTGAAGTGATCTTTCTCTGAGCTTCATTGCCCCGGTACTTACAAATACGCCGGCGTGAAGCGGTTGCCGACGCGGCATGATTCCAGAAACCAGACGGCGTAGACCGGCCCGAGGTCGTTCAGGAACGAGAACATCTGCCACGAGCTGATGCCGTCGTAGCCGAGCGTCGAGGGCGAGAAGGTCGCCGTTGTCCCACGCCAGACTTCGTCCAGGAACTCGACATAGTGGAAGCGCTTGAGGATAGGGAGGGAATGGCCGTCGTACTCGATCAGGCCAGACTTCAGGAATGGTTGCTGGTGGGCTACCAGCTTCTCTGGGTCCATCGCACGGAAGCATAGAACTGCGAGGCCCAGCAGCGGCAGACCAAGCAGGGCGCGTAGTGCTCTGGATAATCCCGGTGCCATGCTTGAATGACTGGTACACATTTGGACAAGGATGGAATTTGGATAAGCAAATGAAGAGTCATGCGAGATATTTTGAAGAACGCAGAATGGGCTTGGGATGCTCAAGGGCTTGCCGCTCATCCAGATTGTTGATTACTGGATTTCTCTCATATTTAAAGAAAACAGATATTCGTAGGGCAAAATACGGATAGTATAGGGGTATATATAGCCACTAATATATAAATAACGCTTACCACCTAAATTTATATATATATTATTATATTAACTCTATAACTATTATACTTAAATATCCTCTTTATTATAATTATACTATATTATTATTATACTTATTAAGGCATTTAATTCTTTAAATCTATAGTTATTTAAAAGGTATTTAAGCTATATAAACTATAATTTTATTTTAAACCTTCTTTTTACCACTATTATTATAATTTTATTACTTTATTTAAACTAGCTTTAAAGTTTTTATAAGTATTATATTTATTATAAAAAAGTTTTAAATAGTTTAAAAGCTTAAAAAGTATTAATTTATAGTTATTAAAAGTAATAATATTAATATTATAATATTAAGAAAATAATATTTAAGTAATTAAAGATAGATTTTAATATTAAAGTAATTAATTTTAATAAATATTTAATTAATTTAATATAGTATTAATATAAGGTAATTAAATTAATTTTAATAATAGAAAAGCCCTTATAGGCGGAGGTTATTATAGTTATAAAAAGTATTATAGGGGTAATAGGGTATAGTTAAATAGTAGCTTTTAATTAGCTGCAGCTGGGGTAGGGCGGCTTCTATAAGAAGCTTGCCCTGCGCTATCCGTTTTTTGGCCTGCGAATATCCGTTTTCTATCTAAAATCTCGAACATCGAAAGGGAAGGGCTGATCCTGGTGGTGTGTACAGCCCGTACAGCCAGTCTCCACACTGTTTCCTGTCACCAACCGACGGCCTGCATAAAGCAGTTGGTCACGACCCTCTTCACGCCACAGCCTGCTCCTTCGTCTTACCTGACACATTTGACTGAACCAACTGCATCGTTGGTCATTACCTATTTGGCATTAAATGTGGCTCCCGTCTGTGATCCTGCAGCCTTTGCATGCATAGCTAACTCGGGATGAGATTATTGCTTGGGGGCCACTTGACGAACATCCCGAGCAAATGCAACAAGGGCATAAAGACGGGCATGATTTCCAAGTGCCGCCGAGTGAGTTTTTCTGCTGCTTGGTGGAACATGTAATACTGTGTGCTGTCTTTTTTCCATTTCCTCTCCTCTGCCTGTGCACCGCTCTAGAGTCCACCAAGCTCATCCTCTGTTCCGGACACTCAGCAAATCCAGTATAACTATGCAAGAGCATATCGACGAGACCTTGTTCCCAAGCATCTTCATATCCAGTGGAATATGCATCGCAGCCGCCACTTTTTCCGTTCTGCTTAGGATCTTTGCACGGCGGAACACCGCCGCAGGGCTCGGAAAGGATGACTATTGTCTTTTCGTCGGCTACGTACGTACCACATGCATACTTATTGCCAGGTGATCACCGACAGTAAAATTTGGACTAATGCGTGAGCTCTCTTAACAGATTTTCTAAGTTACTTGATGTATACCACTGGTTTCGCCGTCAGTTCCCGCTATGGAAAGGGACGGCATGCCCTCCTCATCACAAATTTCCGGGCCTACGCCATAGTCAGTTTCCACGCCATGAGACACAACGTTTATAATTCACTGATCCAGATAGAACAACATAATCAACATGTGCTTATATGTCTGGGGCATGGTATGCGTTAAGTACTCGATTCTCCTTCTCTACCACCGCATCTTCCCCTATATAGGCCCAGGAATTACCCACCCGCAGATACCTATAGGTAACCGCGCACAGACTTCGGGTCCTTAAACCCGAATATATATTAAATTACCTAAAACTAGATAATTACCCGAAACCCGGTTTTATTTAAATAAAAGTAAAATTCTTTAAATTATTTATCTAATTATCTAATTACTTTATTATTATTAATAATATAACTAAATAAGATTTTATTTTACTTATTATCTTATTCCCTTAATTTTTTATTTCTTAAATAAATACCTTAATATTTTATTTTATTTCGCTTCTTTTAAGCTTTATAATATCTTTTTCTTTTTTTATTAATTTATTTATTCTTTTCTTTTAATATAAGATTTAACTTAGCTATAATAATAATATTCTTAACTTTACTTATAAAGTTAAATTATATATATTTAAGGTTTTTCTAGCCCCTTATAATATAATTTAGCCTTTTAATATAATAAATTTTATAAAATTTATTTTTATTTTATTATTATATTTTAACTATTTCTTTATTATTAATATATAATATAAAAAATATTTTAATATTATTTAAAAGTAAATTATATTAATTATTTTTAAAAAGATTATTAATAAAGCTTTAAATTCTTTTAAAAATAATTATAAAAAAAAGATATTAAAAATATTAATAGTTATCGACTATTTTATTTATTTAAATTCCCCTATTAAGCTAGAATAATAGTAAGTATCCGAAAAGGATAAGGTATAATATATCTTTTAAATTAATATAATAGGTTTTACTATATAAGACTTTTTATAATAACTTATTAATCTTTTATAAGCCCATCTATAGTTAAAAACCGCTATTCTACGCTAATAGCTATAGCGTTAGGCCGCGCCTAGTTTATTTACACCGGTGCTTTTAATAAGCTATTAGCCTATTAAGGTTAAAGCTATTACGGGCCGCAAGCAACCTAGTTTAACGCCGTTAAGCACTATGCGAAAGTGCTATTGCTATATAACTTAGGCTTTAAATGCGTAGATCTAACAGCTCTGCTATAAATAGCCACAGAAATAGACTTTAAATATAATAAGTAAATCTTTACCTAGGTAAAAAGTTTTCTTATTAAGGTAAAGAAGTGTAAAAATAAGAAACCTTTACTATTTAAGCAAATAAATATATTTATTATTACTTTAAAGATATATAAAATCTATTTTAAAGAAATAAAGGAATTTATTACCTATAAAGCAATAATAAATAATAAGCCGAAAAAAGGACCGAAGGTTATAAATCTAATACGCTTCTTTAAAAAGGTTTACCTTTTATTTAAATAAATTAAAAAGATAAAGCCTAATTATAAAAACGTAATATAGTTAAATAAAATTTAATTTAAAAAATATATAATTATAGGTCTTTTAACCTTATACTTAGAAGGGATATTAATAGTTATATTAATAAAATAAAAATATTTCTATTTATTTTTTTATTATTATTAATTAGCTAAATTACCTTTATTTTTCCTTATTTTACTTTTAATTTTACTTTTAAATAAAGGTTTTAAAACTTATTTTTAATAAGAAATTCTTTAATTTTCTTTTATATTTATTTTTTATATATTTATTAAATAATTTATTACTTTTAAAGGCTATTTAATAAATATTTAATAATATTATCTAAATTCTTTTATAATTATTAATTTAAAGGCTTAATAAAATCTTTTAAGTAATATTAAAAGTATATATTAATAAATTTTTATTTAAAATATATTTTAATTTAATTTAGCCTTTTAAAAATATTAATAAATTAAAAATAATATTACCTTTTGTTAATATTACTTATTAAAAATAAAGATAAAAAAATAGCTATATTAAATAAATCGTTATTTATAAATTTA
>JALPVH010000281.1:0-76883 GCA_023242295.1 Diaporthe ilicicola
TTTTCCTTATAATATTATAATATACCCTATATAATTTAATATTTAATTATCTTTATTATTAAAAGATATTTCTTTAATATTATTTTATTAATTAATATCTTTAGGCTATTAAGTTAAAATAATATAATATTATAATATTAATTAAAGGTAGTATATTTTTTATTTAATTTAATACCCTTTTTTATTATAAATATATTTATTAAAGAAAATAATAATATTTTAAATATAGTTAAAACTACTATTAATATTATTATTTATTATTTATTAACTTAATTATATCTTATAGTTAATAGCTTTATTAGTATTTTCCCTGCTTTATTAATTAATAGCCCTATTAGCTTAAATAGGCTATTTATAATTTAGATTATATATAAAGAATTTAGCCGATATATAATTTAAATATTAAATATTTTTAATATATTTAGCTATAAGGCTATCTTTTCTATTAGTTTCCTTTTAATTTTAAGTATAAATATTATATTAAAATAGTTAGTATAGATAAAAATAGGATATAATAAAAAAAGTATATATCTTTATACCTTTAAAAATACTTTAATAACGCTTAATATCTTTTATTTTCTAATTAAATATTATATCTTTATATTTTTTAGTTTAAATAATATATATATTATTATTTTTATATATTTTATTTAAAAATCGGTTATCTATATACCTAATAGTATTTCTATAATCTAGAAAAGAATTGCTTTTATTATAATATTTAATATATTTAATAATAAGTAAAATTAAACCGATTTATTTAAAGCTATATTTATATTTTTTTAAACCTGCTAATATATAGTTCGGAATATAGCTATATACTTTATAATTTATTTAAAGGGCTTATTCTTTTATTCTTTTATTTTTAATATATAGCTTTCCGGAATAATATTCGGTATTTAAACCTAATACGCTATTTTTAATATTAGTGCTTAAGTTGCCTATCCCGAAATAAGCTTTTTAAGGTATAAAAGTAAGTAAAAAAACTTTTTTAATTTAGCCTAATTTTTAAAATAATTTTCTATTTAGGCCTATTATATAAACCGCTTATAATATTTAATCGACGGCTAAAAGGTTTTAGCTAATAGCTAAAAACCTAATATATTAACTTTATTTATAAATAAAATAGTTTTTATTAATAATAGATTTATTTTTATAAAGTATAATTATAGGAAATAATAATAATAAAGAAAATTAAATATATTTCCGAATTTTATTATTAATGTATTATAATTATTAATAAATAAATTAAATAATACTTTTTATTATAGCTAATATCCGATTAAAGGTAATAAGGTAAGCTCTTTAAATTCTTTTATTATTAGCTATTTATTAAAAGCTATATTACTAAATATATAAAAGGTATATTTAAAACCGGCTATACCTTAAAGTATATAATAGGTAAATAGTTATAGATTAAGTATTATAAATACGGTTTTATTTTTATATTTAGAAGTAATATAAACCCTATAATATTTATAAGTAATATTTTTTTAAAAGAATACCTTATATTTAAATTATAATATATCTTTAAAAATATAATTATATTAATATATTAGCTATTATAGTATAATTATAATATTATTAACCGGCCGGTAATCTATAATAGCTTAAAAGGTTTTATTTTTTTTTTATAGAAATAATATATATGCCGCTTATTTATTAATTCCGGGCTATACCTATCTAGCCTTTTTTAGCTTATTATAAAACCTTTAAATAAAAATCCTTATATCTTTAAAATAACTTAGCTATTTTAAGCGGTATAATATAATATTTAGAATAATATTAATATTATAGGTAATAAGGTTTATAGCTTTAATATCCTTTAAGATAAAAGTAAAGCAGTTTTATTATATATAGGCTAATTATCGGGCTAATTTCTTCTCCTTCTTATTAAATATAGCTTCTTCTTTTTAAATTCTAGATATAAGGAATTATCGGTTAATATTACTTTATAATATATTATTTAGCTCCCTTTATTTAGGTTAACGGCCGATATTTAAGTTTTATTAGTACCCTTATACTATAGGTTAATACTTTTATATTTATTTATTAGAGATTTTATAAGCTAATAAGGTTAAATCCCGTTATTTTAATTAATTAAGATAATATTTATTTTATTATATTATTTTAAATATTAAGAATACTATATAGGTAAACTTATAATATATAGTATTATCCTTTTTTAATATTATATTTAAGGCTTATTTAAACCTATTTAATTTATTAATTACTAAATTAATATATCTTAAGTTATCCTTTATATTAACTTAATATATCCGGGAATAAAAGTATATAAGTAATTTATTAGTAACTTTATTTATAAGGGTTAAAGTTAATATTATATAAGCCTTTTCCGGAATTTTATTTTTTTATTATATTTTCTTTAACTTAAGTATTTAGTTAATAATTATTAAATTGCTTTCTATTTATATTTAAGGTTTATTTATATCGATAAACCTTAAGTTATTTTTAATTATAATAGTAATAATAATATCGATATTAGAAAATTAAACGGTTTTATTTATATAATTATTCCTTAGTTTTATTATATTTAGAACCTTTTTAAGGATAAAGTCCCTTAAGTATTTTTTAGTTAGTTAGTTTTAATAATAAAGCTAATAAAATTGCTATTTAAAAACTTTAATATATTTAAAAGTTTAATCTTATTTATTAAATTAATTAAGATATTTATATTTATAGTATCCGATTTATTATTATTATTATTAAATTTTTTTATTATAAAGCTATTATTTAAATTACTTTTATCCTTAAAATTATTTTTAATCTTTAATCTTTTAATCGGTTATTGCCCGATTTTATAGGATTATAATATAATTATAATTAAAAACTTTCCTTATTTTTATAAAGTTAACTTATTAAAGCTATATTTATACTTTATATAATTATAAATTAGCTATAATTACTTAAGCAATAGGTTATAAATTTAATTATAGCTAATAATATATATTTATATTATAGTTATAATACTATTAACTATTACTAGTATTAAGGTATAATATTTAATTGGAGTTAATAAGTTATTAGCTATTTTTAAATATATCGGCTATTTTATTTTATATCTTTTTAAGCTAAGTTAATTAACTAATACTAGTTTAATAAGTTTTTTAAAAAACTTATTATTAATTAATACTTTATTAATATTAACTCCCTTAATAGTATCTTTAATATAAGCTAGATATATTATCTTAATATTTAGAAGGGCTATATTTTAAAATATAATTTAGCTAACGGTTATAAAGATAATATTAGCTATTACCGATTATATTTAATATTTAAATATCCCTTTTTTTAATTTTTAGCCTTTTTAGCTATAATTAGCTAAACCTAGCTTATATATTATTTAAGATTAAATTTATAAGCTATAGTTTATTAATTGCTCTATTATTAAGATAATATTTATATTATATAATTAGTTATCGACTATTTTATTTATTTAAGTTCCCCTATTAAGCTGGAACGATAGTAAGTATTTAAAAAGGATAAGGTATAATATATCTTTTAAATTAATATAGTAGGTTTTGCTATATAGGACTTTTTATAGTAACTTATTAATCTGCTTTTATAAGCCTGTCTATAGTTAGAAGCTGCTATTCTGCGCTAGTAGCTGTAGTATTGGGCCGCGCCTATTTGCGCCGGTGCTATTAGCCTGTCGAGGTTAAAGCTATTACGGGCCGTAAGTAACCTAGTTTAATGCCGTTAAGCACTATTAGTATGCGAAAGTGCTATCGCCGTGTGACTTAGGTAAGTTGCTCGAAATAGGCGATATTAAAAAGCCGCTATTGCCCTAAAGGTTCTGGCTTTACTTTGCAAATATATACTTATTATAACCTTTTCCGCTATATTGCAAGACTACTTAAAAGCAATTATTTAGCCTGCCGCGCAAAACTAAGACAATTGCTAGTTAAGCTTAAACCACTACTTATACGCGCTTAAGACCCTATTAAGCGAGTTTATAGCTGCGGTTAAAATAGATTATAGATAAGGCTACCATATTCTATTATCTAGATATATAGATCTAATAGCTTTACTATAAATAGCTATAGAAATAGACTTTAAATATAACAAGTAAATCTTTACCTAGGTAAGAAGTTTTCTTATTAGGGTAAAGAAGTATAAAGATAAGTAACCTTTTCTATTTAAGTAAATAGATATATTTATTATTATCTTAGAGATATATAAGATTTATTTTAAAGAAATAGAAAAATTTATTACTTATAAAGTAATAATAAATAATAAGCCGAAGAAAGGATTAAAGGTTATAAATCTAATACGCTTTTTTAAGAAGGTTTACCTTTTATTTAAATAGATTAAAGAGATAAAGCCTAATTATAAAAACATAATATAGTTAAATAAAATTTAGTTTAAAAAATATATAATTATAGGTCTTTTAACCTTATACTTAGAAGGGATATAATTAGTTATAAATATTAAAATGTTTAATATTATCTTAATTAAATAATTAAACCGGGATAATATTTTTCCTTTTCCTTATAATATTTAAAGCTTTTTTTAATTAGTTTTTTAAGCGGATAATAATATCTTAACCTTATTTAACCTTTTTTAACTTTAACCTTATAGGATATAGGGATAAGGGAGTATAGGTAAGTTTAAATAGCAGCTAAAGAGGGGTAGATAATTAAATATTAGCTATTATAATATTATTATTATTTGCTCCGGCAGTATTAATTTTTATTAAATTATTTTAGCTATCTTTTATAAAGATTAAAAGCGCTAGCTATAAATGCTAATTATTTAATTAATTATTTAACCCCTTTTTCTAATTATTTTATAAAGTTTTTATAGGAAATAATAATTTATTAAAAGATAGAAAGGCTATTATTAATAGAATTATATTTAGGTTTTTAATAATTATTATAATAATATAAATTAATATATTTCCTTATACCTTTAAATTCTTTAAGATCTTTTTTCTAATTTATATATACTTTTAAATTTCTTATTTAATATTAATAGAATAATTATTATATAGATATAATATAACCCTATAACCCTTTTAGCTATAATTAAAATAGGTTTATTATATTATATAATTATTATTTATTCTATAATTATATTCCTTTTTATTATTATTAATAAAAGCACCCTTAAAGCTGCCCTATCCTTAGCTTAATAATCTTTATTATATCTATAGTTTATAGTTTTAAGGTAGCCGATATACGCCTTAATAGCCTTTATTAGCTTAATATCTATTAGCTTAATAGCTATTAGCCTAATATCTATTATATTAAGTAAAACCTATATTCTTTTATTAGCCCTATTAGCCGTTATAGCCTATAGGCGCTATAAAGCTTATATTATACCCGGGATAAATACTTATTAATAATATTAAAAAGCTTTTATTATAGGGCTAGCTTATAATATTTTTAAGCTTTACTACTTTAATTAAAAGATTTTTAATAAGCTAGGTAGTTTAAAGTATTAGCTTTTTAAATAATATTATTTTTTATATATACGGCTTAATACCTTTATTATTATTCTCTTCTTTTAATTATTAAATATAACTTATAATATATCCCTTAATATTATTAAAGGTATATCCTTTTTTAATTACTTTATTATTAGTTATCTTTTTAAAGCTAAATAGTTTATTATAAACCCGCTTTTAAATCTAAAGGTTTAAATTATAGTTTATATAGCATTTTAAGGCAGGTATATAGATATATAGGTAATAAATTAGCTCTTTTAACTACTTATTAAAGTATTAATATAAAAGGTTTATTATTTAATTTAGAAAAGCTTTAATAGACTTATTACTATATTATTTAAAATTAAAAACTTAAATCCTAATACCTTTTTCTATATCGGCTTTATAAAGCTTAAAATATTTTTTAAAAAAAGGCTTTACCTTTTTTTATTTATAATTCTTTAATAATAGCTAAAAATATTATTTAATTTTAATATTACCTTATAGGCCCTATCTAAATATAGCCTATATCTTATATTACCTTAACTTATTATTTATAAATTAAGCCTTTTTATTATAAATTTTAATATTTTTAATATATTTAAAAGGGTCCTTTCCGGGATACCTAATAAAGATATTAATAAAAGCTATTTAACTAGCTATAATAAAATATTAATAAATAAATAGGTTAAGGTTTATAATATCGATAATAAGTAATATAATATTAAATAAACTTTTTTAATAAAAGGTATTTATATTACCGGATAAAAGAGATAATATTACCGGATAATCTATATTATATACCGGATTAAGTTATTAAATAGTAGTTTAATTAATAATTACCTTTAATTTTTCCTAAATATTTTATTATTTTATTTACCGTTTTAAATCTATTTTAATTTTTTTTTCTACTTTAAAAACGGTTAATTTAAAAGGGTCTAGGTTATTATTATTATTTTTATAATAAGGATTACCTAATTAGAAAAGATATAATAAGGTAAGGGTAATTTATATTTTATTCCGGGAAAAAATATTTAGGAAGGGTAAATAAAGGTAAAAATAAAGGAAAAGGTATTTATTAGTTTTAGCGATAATATAAGTAAATAAATATAGCGTTAACGGTTAATAACGATAAATTTAATTACTTTATAATAAATAATATAAAAAGGTTTTTATAAGGATTTTAGTTAGTAATATAAGTATTTATATAGAGATAGTATTATAATAGCTTAAATAATTATAAGTTTTTATCCTAAAATATAAGTTTATTATCCCGGAATAGGGAAAGGTGCTTAATCGATAGGATAGTTTAATTCGAATTAGGCTTTTAGCTATATATATAATAATAATCCGATTTTTAACTTCTTTATTAAAAATATAGGTATTAAATGGTTTAGGATAAGGGGTTTTTATTCTAGAAAGAGAAATAAGGGGGGGGCGGATATAGTTATATTTTCTAAAAAGAATTAGGTGCCTATCCGGAATAAGAAGTCCCTTATTATAGGTGGTATATAGACTATCCTATACTGGCTAACAAGCGGCTAGCAATAGCGGGCTAGCAGATAGCTAGCGGGCGGGCGGCTAACGATAGCTAGCGGCAGATAATAGGCGGCTAGCGGTAGCTAGCGGTAAGGATTATAAGGGGCGCTAAATACCCTAGGCTATAAAGCTTATTCCGTAGCTAATAGCTATAGTAATAACGATAATAACTTAATAAAGTTAACCTAATAATAAAATAAAGGTATAATAAGATAGCTAATAACTTTAATTATAGCCTAATAGCTAATAACTATAATTATAGCTTAATTTATAATAATTATAGTTATATAATAACGATAACCTTTTTTAAATAATTACTTAATTTATATAAATAACTATATAGTTAAGGCGTATAATTATAGCTATTATTTAATAATAAATATTTTTAAAAGTAAAGGGGATAAATTTAAAAAAATTAAATTTATAGAAAATAAGTATAAAGCGGCTTCTTTTATATATAGCGGGTATCTTATATAATAAAACGTAGTAAAGAAAAGCTTAGCGCCTAGGGCCCTAAGCGCTTTATTATATATTATTATTTTAATAAATCGATATATTTATTATTACTTTAAAGATATATAAGGTTTATTTTTTTAAAAAATAAAGAAGTTTATTACTTATAAAGTATAAATTTATAATAAGTTAAAAGGAAATAAGCTAAAAAGAAAAAGAAAGATTAATTATTTAATATACTTTTTTAAAAAGGTTTACCTTTTATTTAAAAAGATAAAGATAAAGCTTAATTATAGAAATATAATATAGTTAAATAAAGTTTAATTTTTAAAAAAATAATTATAAGTTATTTAACTTTATACTTAAAAGAGATATTTAAATATATAAATTTAATAGCTAATATATAATAAAAACTTTTAAGGCTTTAAGCGCTAGGCTTTTATAGCTATATTTTATTATATAAGGTACCCGCTATACTTAAAAAAAGCTATTTTATATTTATTCTTTATAGATTTAGTTTTCCCTTTTAAGTATAAGGTTAAAAGACTTATAATTATAATTTTTTAAATTAAACTTTATTTAACTATATTATATTTCTATAATTAAGCTTTATTTCTTTAATTTATTTAAATAAGAAGTAAACCTTTTTAAAAAAGTATATTAAATAATTAACCTTTCTTTTTTTATTTAGCTTATTATTTATTCTTATTTTATAGATAATAAACTTCTTTATTTCTTTAAAATAAACCTTATATATCTTTAAAGTAATATTAAATTTATTAATTTACTTAAATAAAGAAGGGTTCTTATCTTTATACTTCTTTATTATAATAAGAAAACCTTTTATTTAAATAAAGATTTATTTATTATAAATAAAGTTTATTTTTATAGCTATAAAGCTATTAAATTTATATATTTAAATAATAAAATATAGTGGCCTTACCTAATTATCTAATTTAATTATAGCTATAAACTCGCTTAATAAGGTTTTAAGTATATATAAGTGTTAGTTTAAGCTTAACTAGCAATTATCTTTAATAGGCTAAATAATTACTTTTAGTAATTTTATAAAATAAAGTTATATCGCTTAATTTTACTAAATAGGTATATATTTAAATAGAGCTAAAACTTTTAAAATAATAATAGCTTTTTAATATCGCTTATTTTAAATAACTTAAAAGCTTAAGTTTTATAGCAATAACACTTTTATATAATGCTTAACGGCGTTAAACTAGCTTATAGCTAAAGTATTAACTATATTATTAAAAGCTAAAAATTAAAATATCTTTTTCTTTTTTAAATAAGTAATATTTATAGTTTTAGCTTATAAATAGAAAAGGGATTTATATATAAAGCTTAATTATATATAATATCTTAAGGTTCGGGTTACTAGTTTAAGCTAAATTAATTTTTAAAAACTAAAATTTAAATAAAAAATTTAAAAATATACATTTTTATATTAGCGTATATTTAAAGGTATTACCTTAAGCCTAAGGTTATAAAAAGTATATTATTAAATTTACTTTATTTCGAGCTACTTAATATATATTAAGGGTATAAATATATAAATTATATTTAAAATAAAATAAATAGTTAAAGTGAGAAATATAACGAAATATAAAATATAAAATTATTACTTTACTTATAGCCTATAATACCTTTAACCTTAATAGGTTAATAGCTTATTATAAGTATTAATGTAAATAGATGTAGCTTAATATTATAGCTATTAGCGTAGAAAGGCGGCTTTTAATTATAGATAAGCTTATAAAAGTAAATTAATAAGTTATTATAAGCCTTTTAAGTATAAATTTAAAAGACTTATAATTATAGTTTTTTTTAAATTAAATTTTATTTAACTATATTATATTTCTATAATTAGGCTTTATTTCTTTAATTTATTTAAATAAAAGGTAAATCTTTTTAAAGAAATATATTAAATAATTAATTTTTTTTTCCTTTAACTTATTTCCCTTAAACTTATTATAAATGTTTACTTTATAAGTAATAAACTTCTTTATTTCTTTTAAATAAACTTTATATATCTTTAAAGTAGTAATATATATTAATTTATTAAAATAAAGAAATGTTTTTATCTTTATACTTTTTTACTTTAATAAAAGAATCTTTTATTTAAGTTAAGATTTACTTATTATAAATAAAATCTATTTCTATAGCTATAAAGCTATTAAATTTATATATCTAGATAATATACTTAATAATAAAATATAATAGCCTTACTTAAGTTTTACGTATATATAAGTGCTAGTTTAAGCTTAATTAATAGTTATTTTAGTTTTAATAGGCTAAATAGTTACCTTTAAGTAGTTTTATAATATAGCGGAATAAAGTTATAATAAGTATATATTTATAGAGCAGAGCTAAAACCTTAATTAAAGCAATAGCGGCTTTTTAATATCGCTTATTTCGAGTAATTTATATTTATATATAGAAAGCTTAAGTTATATAGCAATAGCACTTTTATATAATGCTTAATAGCGTTAAACTAGGTTGCTTATAGCCTATAATAGCTTTAACCTTAATAAACTAGTTTATATTAAGGTTAATAACTTATTAAAAGCACCGGTGTAAATAGGTGCGGCTTAATACTATAGCTATTAGCGTAGAATAGCGGCGTTTAACTATAGATAAGCTTATAAAAGATTAATAAGTTATTATAAAAAGTTTTATATAGTAAATTCTATTATATTAATCTTAAAAGATATATTATACTTTATTCTTCTCGGATATTTATTATTATTTTAACTTAATAAAGAAACTTAAATAAATAAAATAGTTTTTACTTTAAAATTCTTTATAGAAATAATTTAAGTTTTAATTTATTAACATTTTAAAGGAAAGCTTATTTAACTTTTAATATTTTTAACTTAAATATAAAATTTAAATTCTATTTTTTATATAGGTTTATTTAGTTTTAGGTGTGCGGGATTGTGGTGGCCCATGGTATCTCTCTTCACTGCGGCAAATATAAAAGTCCTAGTTCATTTGTAATAACTCCCGGCCCTTTAAAGGATTCATGTTTCGATAGATTTAAGTTGACCAATAATTACTATTTGATACCTTGAAATTCCATCTCACATTGTAAGTCCAGAAGAAGCCTGCGTGTCAATGTGGACTATCTGAAAGTTCTCCGAGTTAACCTTGGCCAGCATTACTAGGACCACTGCAAGGTACCTCTCCAATAGTCATCGGCCGGGTTTTCTTCGTCTTGTTCCGCTCTCCTCCTACTTGCATCACTAGCGCAGATGTATGTCTCGAAAAGATTTCCGTTCACGTTGTTATGCCCTGGATATAAACCATCGTCATACAACCATGGTTCCGTCATGACGCCGGGATACATTTGCAAGGTCGTCGGCTCTTTATTGGGCTCCAGTGCAGCCAGGAAGCCGCTCAGTCCTATCGGATCCGGCCCCTGGACGCCGTCACGGAGGTCAATTCCTGCCTCAGCTGCTCGTTTCTCCAGATCCTCGAGGTAGAAAGGATTGGAGCGGTACACCTTGGCTTGTATCCAGAGATAGTGATGTGGCTCGACGTCGAGCAATTTGTATGTGACATGGTAGTCACCAGCGATGCACGCCAGAGCCGCTTGAAGTTTCACTGTGTTTGGTCCTTTTAGCAAATATGTTCGTGAAATATACAAATTCATGAATGGATTTAACGGGTAGAGTTACGCACTGTCTGGTCTGCGACGCACAAGTTCCCGCAGTGTTGCCTCGTGTGGGATGAGGGGCCACCAAATCAGGAAGGGGTTGTGCCATGACGGCGAGTTGGGCCGAATCCTTGCAAGCTCATTGTTCATGATGTATCGTGCGTCAACAGCTGTGGATACCGCATTCTTGCCCTCACAGACAGAGAATCTCGAGTAGTCATCGCACACTGCCCACCATTTGGCAAAGGTGGTGTGGTGGTAGATTCCCCTCAGAATGCAGAGCAGCTCATCTGTGACGAGCATGGGACGCCTCAGGCGCACATAACGATCCACATTGCCCTCGTATGCTGCCATGAGAATGAGCGCATCTTTGTTGGTCGTCGGAAGATCTGGAGGTAGAGGCTTGTACAGCAGTTCAGCATGGTCTGCTGGAAATTGGGGCACGAAACTTATTTCCGAAAACTCTTCCCCGACATTGAAATCTTCGGTGATGTTGAAATAATGAGTTTTCCATCGCGCAGTAAGATAGCTCTCGACGTCCTGCGTGACACTCAGACATGAAAGTGTTGCCGTGTCTCCGTTGAGATGAGCGCCTGGCTTCGGGTCAAACTCATTAACCGATCGTTTGTAGTCGTTCATCACGGCGTAGCGAACCAGCTGGCTCAGAATTCGGTCGTAGATGGCTTTGCTTCCATCATTCTGGCTCTCCCTGGCCTCTTCGCAGATAGAAACGTCAGGTAGAAGCTTGAGCTCCTCGAACAGGTCCGAATAGCCAGCCACTGCACAAGCCCGGCCGACCTGATAACGCATGCTGGGGTAGCGGGAAGCGAGTACTCGGTAGGTTTCCTCGGAAGCTACATCAGGATACCAGATGCAGTACGGCTGAACTTCGTGAGTCTCCATGTCGGGTATGATGTTGCTCATTATCAAGCGTGCATTTCTCGCTCGTGTGAAGAGTGCATTCCTGCCCGAGGCAGCACAAAGGTGCTCGATGTCTTCTCGATTGGCAAAGTCAAGGTGGTGCCGTATACCCCGAACGACACAGATACGCCCCCGATGCGAGTTGAGGTTCTTCGGCACGGCTTCCCCACGAATCGCGCCGTGGCAAGCTGCCAATTGTTCTTCGGGGCTCTCCTTATCTTGGGAGTTGACGTCCTCATCCCGGTCATAGTCGTCATAGTATCCAGAGGACGACGAGTCACTTGTGTCAGAACTCATCACTGGGATCGCTCACAGGGAGGTCAAAAATAAAGGTGGAATATGTGCTCTGGGAATGCGTTAATGGCTGTGCGGCCTGTGATATGGTCGAGTCGGCCGAAGTTGATGTCTGTGGGAAACAGCAAGACCCGATGCTCATATGCACGCGGACTCGAGTTGGTAATGAAGTGATTCCTCGGATCGGTTCTAGTGAACCCTGACCCCGCTAGCCCAACTTCAACGTTTCATTTCACGTCCTTTTGAGGCTGCCAGGCAACTATCCACCTAGTGCAAATTGCACGCTAACGTGCGCCGGGGTTACCGAGCGAGGTTGAACCTGTACCTTGTCATTCCCACAGTAAGGTTGCATCAGGCCAGGGTCTTGGCAGCGTTGGTAATCTACTTAAGTACCTAAGTATCCTTGCTCGACCTTGTGGATGCACCCCTGCCTGCCTAGGTAATTACTTAGACTAACCTTCTTTGTCTGCAAGTAGCTGAAGACTGGAGATGGTTTACAAAGGTGCAAGGAAAACAGGCAAATGAGGCAAGTATCCTTTAATCACCAAAGAAGGTAAAGCAATAGATAACAACACGACAAATAAGAATTTTCAGCCAGTGTGCCTATCTCCTCATGAAATATGGTCCACACAAGATGCAGGCACCATTATGAGCATTTGAATCTGTCATTCGAGCTCAGCCACGCGGATGTTCACACATCTTGGCCGGATTACCCTCAGGCACAACCAGAACAGACCGGTGTGAGATGATGTCTGGCGAGACCACTTTTCAAAGTAACCTAATGAACCCTGCCAACGAGTCGAAGGCGATTAGAGCTCAGGTGCTGCATTTTGCCGCATTTCGTAATGCTGATAAGCACTGCACGCAAAGCCCCGTCTAATTCTACAGTTTCTCCTCAGCCCTTCACACAAGCTTTCACAATGCTCTGCACCTTAGCATCCCGCTCAACAAAAGTTGATCCGAACTTGGCCAAATCAGTCGCTTTCAATGCTCGGCGAGCATTCGCAGCATCCTCAAGGACGGCTTTCTCACCGCGCCCGGCAAAGGCAGCAGGTGCCGCAAGCCCGCCAAGGATCGCAAAGGGCGCCGAGAGAGGGTCTTCGATGATCTCGTAGATGCTGAGTCCTGCGTTCGCCGCAATGTCAATGACGCCGACCATTGTGGCAATGCGGCTGATGCCGATAGCGCCGCCGATCAGGGGCCCGGCTGCCTCCCCGACAAAGGGCAGTACGAGCAGCGCGATGCCAAGGATGGTGAGGATGAGGTCCTTCTTCTTTTGCTCGGCCACCTCAGCACCGATGTCCTTGATTGTCTTCATTTGATCCACTGCCGACTCTAACATGAAGACCGGCACCGAAACTGCTGTGACCATGTCTGCAACAGATGCCTTTTCCACGTTGAGACCGATCTCCATGTACATGGCTGTCACGGTGTCTTGGAGAGCCTCCATGTTCGGAAGAGCAGCCTGCAGCAGGTTCTTCGGATTGGGCACTTCGACATTGTCCCCCTTCATAGGGAACCCATATTTCTTCTCGAAGATCTTAAGGCATGGTCTGTTACCTGACCCTGGAGCTGTTTCAGTTCCGCTCTGGCAACCGATGAGTGTGTTGGTGTCACCAAATGAGACCCAGGTGCTGTTGATGCCCAAGTCTGCCTCAATCGCTGCGTAAAAACCGTTCGCGTCGGTGAGCTCGTACGTAATGGAATATGTCCATTCCCCCTCCCAAATCTTTTGACTTGGAGGACACTGGCCGGATCCTTTGGTGACCCCGGCTTGCCAAGTGCATTGGAAGTACTTGTTGCCTGGGCCTCCTTCGAAAGCCATGTACGACTGCAGGGATGGGCTGATGCTATCCTTGACCCACTGCACGTAGTAGCCAAACTTGTCGTTGTAGCCGCCGGACGCGGCATCGTCGTAGTCACTCTGGAGCGTCTCCAGTGACTCCGATATTAATGACAAAGCCCATCGGTTCCAGCAGATCGATGGTATCACCGATGGATCTAATGAATCGGCCAAGGCATCCAGGCTCGCGGGCCGCTTTGCAGGATCACATCGAACAAAGTTAGGGTCCTCCATATCCAGAAAGTCGTCGAAAGCGGGCACATAGTCGGGACCCCATCCATAATCCAATGGATCCGTACTGCCATTAAAGCACGTGCCATCGGGGCAGAATCCGCGAGAACAAGCGAATGCACACAGTCCGTAGTCTTTCAGGTCAATCGTAGTCGCGTTGCTGGTCGATGTCGGGCTTAGCAAATCGAGCACGCCGGAGCTGTAGCAGGCGCAGGCATTGATCGGGCAGAACCCATGTTTGCACGCAAAGTCGCATAGTTCAGTGAACTGGTCGCTATGTGCCGCTCCAGACGTGCATGTTGGCGGAGTGAAAGGCGACACGGAGGAAATGGTAAGAGGCACCTCGACCTTGCCACACTGTGCGGGTGGGCAGTAGCCGTAGTTGCACGAGAACGAGCAGAGTCCGGAATAGTTGGAGTCTTCGCCGGCTACCGGATACCCTTTGACGTCCAATGACTTAGGCAGGGTGCGAGCCTTGCCCATCCTTGTACACCTGCACGCACCGCGCGGACAATAAGCGTAGGAACACGCAAAGGAGCACAAGCCTTCGAAGGTATCGAGACCTGTGCCGTTGATGCAAACGGTCTCGTGTGTAGCGGGTGGCGTCACAGAGATGCTGCTTGAAGACGAACCCATGCCAACCACAGCGTTCCAGTTCTCCAGGCCACCAGGCGAGCAGGACGTCGTGATCTCGTCGCCATGCATTGTAATCACGGTGCTGCCACCACGAACAATGTCTATCTGGACACTTCCAGTCTCTCCCCCGGTTAACATACTACCCCAGTACAGCCCAGCACCTCCGTCCGGGGTGTTTGTCCACTTGGCTGAAGAAGATGAGCCACCGATGGAGACTTTGACGTCAGCCTGGGATCCGAGCACTGCAGCGAAGAACACCGCGTCTTGCACGATAGCAGCGGGAGCAAATTCGTACTGCAGCTGCGACGCAGTATTGCCGGTTGTCTCGCCTCGGCTACACGCTGCCTTGGGCTGGGGTCGGTACCAGCCAGTAACAACCTCCTCGGTGATGGTGGAAACATTGTTTTTGTATAGGGCGGTGACAAACGGGAGGATGGCTCTCCATCCTTCATGATCAAGGGCATAGTTAAACGGAGCTCGTCCAATGTCAAACGCAGCCATGGCATCCGACCGCAGTGGACCGATATGGTGGGATTCACCATAGTCGTTCCATGAGATAATCTGAACGAATTCCGGCTGCCACCATAGGACCTGCTGCCACCGACTAGGCCAGGCGTCCTCACCTGCCCACATCCAGTTCTTGCCGTAGCCTGGTAGGTTTCTATAGAACCAAGGGGAAACCGGCATCATATATGGCTTTCCACCCATGAACTGCAGATAGGATGCATCAATATAAGTGTCCATTGGGCGGTCTCCCCAGGCCCAAGCCGCCCAGCTGAAAAGACCGTCAGCCACCCCGCCGGCGTGTTGAGTGGCTGGTAGAGCCCCTAAAGACGACCAGTCCGGAATAAAAAAGCATCCTGTGGCTGCTTTGATGTTGATCCAGTCGGCTGCATTGTCAGTGCCTTCGAACGTGGAGACAAATGGTTTGCCGTTGTAGTGATAGTAAGCGGAGTTTAAGCCGTACTTGTTGATGTAATTGATGACGGTTTGCTGGGGCCAGGGCCCGTTGCCGGCGTAATCGAAGGAGAAGAATAGGTGAAAACCAAGCGCACCGGCCATGGTAAATGCGTCAGCAAGCGCCAGTTCGTTCACAGGATCGTCATAAGCCATATTCAATGCAAAGGCATCAATTCCCGACTGTTTTGCAAGTTGTATGTCCTGGCTCCAATACGTTTTGGTGTAGTTCTGCGTGTTGCCAACCTGCCAAATGTTAGCCAAACTACCTAGGTACAGCCGTATAACGAGGCCTCGATCACAAGAAGCTTACCATGAAATGCGCAAATACGGCCTTCCCTCGTACCACGCCACCAAAACACGACAGCAGACATGCTGCTATCCACAAAAGACGCATCATAGTCCAACAACTAGATTAACTATGTCTTGGGTACGTGTTGTCCACGTCTCCTGAAATTCCAAGAGAAGGATATGGAGATGCTGGCAGAAAAGGTTGCTTGAAGGTTCAAACCCAACGGTATTGACACGGTTAAAGCACAAAGGATCCCTTGTCCAAGAACACTGAAATGAAAATCCCGTTCAATTGATACTTTCTAGGGGTCCGTCTGGCGAGGCTCATCCTATGACCGGCCCGGTAGCTCCGAATCCCTTTCGATAGCGTGGTCGACAGCCCCATTTTAGATCCAAACCACTTTTGGCCCGTGGACCGGAAGACAGGGTTTAAATGCTTCTCTACTGTAGACTAAGCAATTTTAGACTCTTGGCTAACAACCAACGGTGACTAGTGCACGAATCCGTGGATAAGCATGACCAACAGACGTTCTAGACAACCTTGGGAGTCTCCAATCCCGCACGCAACTTCAGTCTTAGACATTTACCACGCAAGGTTTTGCCAACTGGGCGGTGATAGGAGATAATTGGTAAAGGATTAAATGAACTGTATACTAGGTTGCATTCCTTATTTTAAATTGTGAAGCGGATCTGCCAAGAGACTTGTATGCCTTACGGCAGTGGAAAGAGGACCTTGCGCATCGATGGGCTCTTGCTCTCAAGAATTTCCCTGGGACTCGGCAGTTGTTCGCCCTGGTGCCACTGCCTATCAGACGGGAAGGTGAGCGAGTATTTGAGCCTTTGTAGGATATCCGCATCAACAATGCAATAGAACCAAAACCCTTTTGGGTAAATTGGGCGGTTTTCAGATCGCGGCACATCTGGCCTGGCAGTGCTTTAACATATGTGCATAGAAACACAACTAAATCAGCAAGGACTCTGGCAAAAGTCAATATTATGCACCGACTATTTATATTATTTCAGTTATTCTACAAAGCCGGAACAAGTTATTGTGCACCTGCTCGTTTTTTCGCCCGCAACTTGAACAGTAGAGGCTTACACGCAAAATAGTGGCTAAGACCACTCGTGAAATCATTACAACTTCTCAGGAAACGCATCGCCCGTGCATCTCGCTGATCGACTTCCAAGCCTGAAGCACTTTGAAGTGGGTTTGAGCCCTCTCTGGATAAGTTGGAATGTCTTCGCCGTGTTTGTTCGCCGTTTCGATCCAAGCATTGTCCGCATACTGGTCTATCCATTTGTTCACGTCTGATCGCCATGTCTTAGAGTTGCCCATTTTCTCTTTGAACAGTTTTTTGTTCTTCGCGTCCGCAATAGTCTTCTTGAAGTCAGGGCGTGTCAGGTCGTCCACTTTGGTTCCTCCTTGATCGATTTGCTCGTAGATGATCTTGCCGCTAGCGTCGTCGTCTTTGACTTCTTCCCCACTGGCTGGGTCTTTTTTTTTCCTGGTTAAGAACTCGTCTTCAACATCCTTTGTTATCCACTTCTGTTGCCTGAAGTCTGCATCCCTGATCGGCACAATCTTTTCCGCAAGGGTCTTCATCTTGTCTAATTGTTCCTGAATAACAGAGTCTCCCTTCTCCTTGCGGCACTTGTTGACCATATCAGACAGATCCTTGAGAAATACGTCGTAATCGTAAAGAGTGGGAGTTTTAGCGACAGCCTTCTGGGAGAATTTCCAGCCTCTGGCTTGAATTACTTTGAGAGCCTTCGCAAAACCACCCTTGGTCAGCTTGTAGGCAACATCGTCCAGGTCATCAGTAAGCTCTATGGTGCAGGAACCTGGCCATTGGCCAGCGATGTCGTCCATGAATTCTTTGAATTCGAGCTTCTGGTCCGGCCCTGAGCCACGGTGCCCGTCGTTGTTTTTGGCGTTGCGATCTCTGTCGAGTGTGAGAAATGGCAAAATATATTGCTGGTTCCTGCCTTCGAGTACCCAGGCGACTTCATACGCCGCGTAAAGCCAAATACGCTCTTCTCCGTGTGACTCGCTGCCCCCGCCGGCCTGGGCGACAGCAAAGGCAACAAGGTTCAACAGATATATAAAGAGTAGAGGTGAATGGAGCCACATGATGGAGTATTGAATATATCGAAAATTTGGTTTGGGTCCGATCTTCCACAGTCAGATTGTGTTACTTTTGAGAAAATGCAGGAAGAGGCTGCAAGGGGACCAGCAGGACACCAGCGAAGACACCACTAGACATACAGCATCAGTGAAGGATGCCGTCAGGTACGTCTCCTCCTTCAGTTGCATGCATCAACTCTTTTCTGAGCAGGAGTTGTGAGTGTATACCCAATATCTTTTTTCAGACACTACTTTCCCAGGGTTGGCAATCTCCGCTATGGATACTACCACGGTATGAAATCTGTACTGTTGTCGCATTCGGCTCACTGCAGCGGCCATACTTCGACATTGAGCTTGTGCTCCTACGATCGCTTCACGTCAGACTCAAAAGTTTTTGCCAAGACAGAAAACCATTCGGCCCACGTTCAAATATGGTGATAGATGCGAGGGCTACGCTGGAACTGGAAGGCAAAGAAAGGTCCGGCCGCTCCGGCGTGAAGCTGGACGTCTTCACGATCCCATGTAGATAGGAGTGCTTCCTAGCTTATGAGTAGTCGCCCAAAATCATCGTGATTCTCCTACTATCGGTACTTTTGGGATCATTCAGTAGGAACCTTGATCCCCGTTCATTATGGTCGAGACCTATTTAGACGGTGTTGCGGCTCTGCATCCTGAAGTCCAGCCTTAAGGGAAGGGCTTAAGCTAGTAATCCTGGCAACGGCCAGACAGTCAAAGTGTGGTAGCGCTAGTGAGGACATCGGACTAGATTGAACCAAGAACCAACACTCGTTTCGTCGCCCATGTGACTGTCAGCTGGTACTTAAGTAGTGTAGGTGGAGGCAATCCTGTTGGCACTACCACATGGAGAACTGCCTTACGGGACCCCACCATTCCTAGTCAAGGGTGCTCCTCCGATAGGTTTTTGGCCGCGTTCGTAAAGTCCCAACCTGCCCCAATAACACCACGCATCAATGCGGCGGGGATCGTGTCCGCTGCGACTTTAGCCGACATTTGACCACCTTGGCAGGCCTTGGTAAGCGAGTCTAGCAAACCAACGACTTTTCGAGGTGCGATTAGGAGTAGATAGCGCGATCTAGTAATTTCGGCGAAAACATGAGCAGCCGAGGCAAGACTTCAAGAGAAGATCGAGCATGAATGCAACGTGTAGAAGGCAACGTTAGGCCGGACGAAAACTGCTGAGATCCATTGGTGCATCTGAGCGAGAATAGGATACTACGGAGCAATTGGAAATCCGGTTTGGCGGAACAGTGCTAACCATCACCAAACTTTCTTTTTTCCGACTGCCCGACACTGCGCTACGCCCTTGTTATGAAGGGAAAGAAAATCAGAGAGCTTCGAGATCCTGAATCAACACACCGCATCGATTCCGCATGAACGGATGGTCACCATGTTTAGTCCTTTTGTTTTGATATTGTTGCTTTTGACAGAGCAATTGGCAACTGCTGAATCTGTTCAAAGCGACATCACTTCCTATATTTTTTATGACAACATTGAATGGCTATCAAACACGTCAAACATCATCCCAATATCCTACCCATCTATTCAGACAGCTTTCGCCAGCCCGAGCAGGAGTGATTCCGCCCCATTCTCTGGCTTCGACTGGACCAAGCCCTTCCCTGGCGAGCCCATCGACGGATTCGGGGCACACCTGCGTGTTGCCCACGATGTCGAGGTCCCGGAGTCGGTGATGCCCAACGTGACAACGCAAGTGTCCGCTATCACCTACAGTGTCCCGGATTCCATGATGGATGGATACGGTGCTCCGAAGGCGATGGATCCGTCATGGTACATATGTCAACATTACTACGTGAGCACCCGACCAGACCAACCCTGGATGTCGACCACTCTTGCGGGTTCCTGCCAGAAGAATGTCTTGGAGACCTCAATGAAAGCCTCACAGATAGTTGGGGAAAATTGGACAACAGCATACCATGTTCCGGGTATGCACTTAGGAGCATTCCAGTCAGTTGCCGGGATCAGGGTTGCAAAGCACTACACTGTTTACACTCAGTATAGTATAGTAGGTATAAACTCGCCTATTATACCTATTATACTAAGGGCATTTTAAAGCTTATTTTATTTTATTAATAAGCCTAATAGGTATAATATAATAAACAAAAGTATAAAATTATTATAAATATTATATTACGCCTTATAAAGTATATTAATAATTAAGATATAAGCTTTATTATATATAATATATAATTAAGCTTACCTTTATTATATAAGCCGGGAATTATATAACCTAATTAAAAGCAGTTAGCTATAATTAAGCTTTATCGATATAGCCTTTATAGCTTAATAAATAATCCGGCCCTTTCGGCTTAATAAATAATTCGGCTCTTTTAACCCGATAAATAATCTAGCTAAAATACCTTTTTTAAATTAGCTTATAGCTATCGCCCTTTTAATAATAGCTTTAAATAATTAATTAATTAAATTTAATATAAATTAATTTACCCCCCCCTTATTATATATATATATAAGAAGTAAGCTAACCGATAAATATTAAAATAATATATAATTTAAAGGCTTGCCTTATAAGGTATATATTTAAATTTAATATATATCTTATAAGGTATAATATATAGTATATTATAATATATTTAAGCTTATTATATTATATTAAAGGTTTATATATTATATTATATTTATATTAAAGCCGAAATATTTATATTTATATCCTATTAATAAACCTAGTAGGTATAGTATAGTGGATTGTAATCCTGGCCGGGATTTACTAGGCCCAGTGCGGCAAGATGTGCTCGGTAAGTTGAACTCGTAGCCCCGAACACCATAAAATGATTAAAAACTTGTACACTGATAGGAATCATAGGATGGGATCACTCATTTTTCGAGAACCAAGCATCTGCCAAAGACATCGTTGTTGACCAAGTCGGGCAGTCAAGCTGGATGATAGGCACGGGCTTTGGCGACTCGGGAAACACAACAGCCTACTATGCCGCATCAAACAGGACCTACCTTGTAGCAACTGTATTTGGGTATAATTCTGCGATAAATCAGGCCGAACGTCAGGTGCCGCGTGCTTCACTTGCCTGCCTGCGTCCCTAGTGGGCCCTGTTGCCGAATGATGCTCCCTCGAGCAACGGGACTGCAATCCATTGAAATTTGAAAGCACATTGCTAGGTAGACCTTACGGACGTTGAATGGATTGTAGTGTTTGAAGATGTGCAATGTTGGGTTACGTTAAAAATGCACAATGTTATTCGCGGTCCGATTGCCACCCGGTGTCAAATCTTGGTTTTGAACCGCGCAATTATGTAATAGCAATCTATTAGGTGTCAAGCGTAAACTCCTTTCTGCATGTCTGGTGGGTCAAAGGCTTCCGACTGTTTTGTCACGCTGGGCATAACTGTATGCTTGCCCAGGTGGACTCAAGTAGAGACCGATTTCATGTAATACGAATTCCATTTCGCTATTCAACCAGTCCTGTATTCAGCTTTATGCATAAGCTGACTAAGTATGGGTCACTTGTCGGCAACACGAATGAGACTCGCTCGGTACATTCAGGTCTGCAGTGTTCCCGGGCCCGAAATAATGTCAACAAATCTTATCCTGGATTCACTACAAGACTCTCGCCATTGAATTATACTACAGTACATCGTTCATCCTACAGAGAGTCGGAGTTTGGTAACGCTAACAGCAAGCACTAGCTGGCCCAACACCAAATTCCGTGACCACTACTCGATAATCTTGATCAGAGGAAGTGAAGTATCTGCATCTGTCACTTGTGGCGGGGCAGGAGGAATAGGTAACTGCGTTCTAGACAAATGCAGCCCCTCCTGAGATGCTCCCCAGGCAATCTCCACAAGCTCAGTGGCAAACCGACCTGTCAGAAATGCCAACAATACGCGACGTAAACATGGCTGTAGCCTTTAAAAGTGACTCGCAACCATTTGAGATGCGATGACGCCTCTGTGATTCCGATCTCACTCGGGACTGGCCCGATCTCTTCAAGCTGAACCCTATTGCAATAAAGAACCACTCGCTTGTTTCGTGACGAGCAGCTGCCGACTCGGGATGTACCTTTCACAACATTGTCATCTCTGTCTTTGATGACTCTTGGAAACAGTATGGGTGCTATGATGACCTCTACTTCAAAAACCCGGAAACCGCTTGTGATGTTGTTATGCAAGGCTTTCAGGTGTTGCACATGTGCTGCACCCCAATGCAAGCGGGCAATACCTCCTTTCCCTAAAACACGTTTACGTACCGTTGGGAGTAGATCAAGAAAGGTATGGAGAGGGACTATAACAGTATACTTGGATGGTAAAACAAAGGTCCCGTCTTTATTCGTCACTTACTGCCTGCACACGCGATCCTCGATACAGAAACAGCCTGCACCCAGTACACCGATACCTGATAGGGCCTGACGTATCCAATCTGAACTTGGAGCCAAAGCTGTGAGTTCTTGGAACTGACATAACGCTTTGCCGCACGACTTGGACTTCTTTGTCATGCTTGCCTCAGTACACGACCATAACAACGGCCGCGCCCAAGCTTCGGGATCCGGCCCGGAGCCAAAGCCATCGTATCCCGAAGCTGCGGATGATTCCCGTTGGATTGGTCCGCATATTGGTGATCGCGCGAGCTGAAATATTTGCTCGGCCTATCGATAGCCCGCGTACCTAAGGTGAGAGCGAGTCGGAGAGGGTTGAGAAAATCATGTAGAATAAGAGGGTCCGGGAGTCGGCCGAGAGACCCGAGGGCTGATGCGAGCATGGTTGACGTTTCGATATGCAGCATTGTATGTTACATTACGGCTCTAATATATCATAATCATCGAAATGTTTGCCCATTTGGTCGGCCAAAGACGAAGCCAAATCCCAAACATTAAATCAAGTTCGAGTCAAGCACATCAAATATGCCTTCAAAGACCAGTCAAAGCGTACACACTGTTGCCATAGCCGGGGTAAATATACGCCAGACCCCACGCGGGAATATATTTATAGCTAACTATCCTCTCAGGCTGGAGGATACCTTGGTCGCAAGGTTCTTGAAGCCCTGATCGAAGAAGAGACGTTCGATGTGACTGTCCTGGTACGTCGTGGACGCACGCTTATCAACTACCCATCCGGAGCCCACTTTACAACAGTAGACTACGAATCACCCCAATCCCTCAAGAATGCGCTTAAAGGGATCGATGCGGTGGTTTCTAACCTGGGCAAGAGAAGCGGGCCGGACTGCCAATTCAAACTCATCGATGCCGCAGTCGCTGCTGGTGTAAAGCGCTTTATATCGTCCGAGTTCGGGGCAGACCTGCAGAATCCTAAGATCCGAGGATTCCCTACATACCGCAACAAGGTCCAGACGGAGCAATACCTCGAGAAACTTGCTAAACGTAGCAAACTGACCTACACATACATATACAACAGCCTACTACTCGAGAATGGCTTGGACATGATTGTGTTCGGGGACTTCATAGCTCGAACTATCAATATCTATGACGGCGGAGACACGCCGTTCTTAGCCACCAGGATTAGCACCGTTGCACGAGCCGTGGTAGCTGTTCTTCAGCAATTCGAAGCGACGAAGAATCGGGCCGTCTGTATCAGTGATATTTCAATAACGCCCAACGAGCTGCTTCGAAGGATCCAGAAGCACGACTCAGGACACCAATGGACACCTGTGGCAGTGGAGACTACGGATTTGGTGAGGGAGGCGCTGGGTGAATGTGAATTGGGAAAGTTTAGTCCGAATGCGTTTGGGGCGTATTCAACAAGGGCAACCTTTGGTAAGGGAATTGCGTGAAGCTACAATGGTGATAACGAGCGGCTGGGCATTGAAGAGATGGCAAAGGAGGAGATGGAGGAGGCTTTGCAAGGAAGTTTGGTGTACTAACCCCTGATTTAATCATCTAACATCTATCACAAGTCCCTGTTTGTAAACGCAAGTACTTAGACAAAGTAGACCTGCCAATCGTCACCGGCAAAATTGCACATCTCATCCTCCAGCAGAGTACCCATCATCTCATCCGCTCCATAAACCGACATTAGAGCATCATGACCTAGAACACTTGGTTGTAAAGGTGTGTCACTCTGATCACTCTGCAAGACACTTATCAGCGGCTACGCCTGCTGTTGGACGTGTGGACCTGTTCGGGCCGGTGTCACAGCCGATGATGGAACCGAAGGAGCAGGCCTCCGGCGCCCGAGCTCCTTTTTTCTGCGTCTCCTCGCCTTGTCGATGCTCCTCATTACCGAGCGCCACTGGTGCACCTTCCGATGCCGTGTGGACGAGTCCCAGCGCAGCACGGCGCTCTGCTCCACCACTCGCCAAGCCTTGTCGTCATCCCTTACCAGAGGCCGACTCGACAACTCGGAAAGGATGATGGCGAACGCGTGCCATTCGTGGTAGCATTTTGTCAGCCATGACCAGTGCGCTACTATGGGGTCGGTACGCAACCTGTATGAGTGTGTCTGTCATACATTCTATCGCGCCCTTGAAGACACGGGTTCTTCGGTCCTCATCTAACGAGGTCTCCTGTCCGAGGGGCTTCAGTGTCATGATACGAAGATTTGAGATTATGGTGCCGATGAAGGCATTGACCAACTAGGAAAGAGAATTGTTAGAACGCTGCCGTGACCGTTTCAGTTCGGGATGAGCTTACACAATGCAATGAATCTCGGGGGTTCTTGTCACCGGAGAATCGCGCTACGATCTTGTCGCGCTGGTCATCGACTCATTCCTGCTTCTTCGCCACCGACATGGACTCAAAGCTCAGGCCGGTATCTGGGTCGACCCTGCGCGTATCAATCATGATCCTCCAAATGCCGGAGGCCCAACATCGGACAGCGGTAAAAGACATATCGGTAATTCCATTGGACTCGCTGGGGTACTCTGTCATGCCGGGGTGCAGGTCGGCGTCGTTCACGTTGAGTGGCGGTCTCGAGTCGGAGCTGCTGAGCTCTATCCTTTGAACTGGTCAGTGTAACTGGATGAGCAATGAAAGAGCGATTATACTCACAGTCCGGGAGAGCATGAGTGATCCTCGGACGCGGGCGTGTCCAGGATGCAGATTCCCCACTACAACCGCCGGCGCATCTCGGCATTAAACGGGCTCAGGCCCAGCGAGCTCCCGTCACGGTACATACCAAGTGACTGTGCAAGCCGGACCGCCAGCCCAGTCGCGTTCCAGGAGTATGTGGGATCACGCGAGCGCAGCACGACCAGGTACACGACGAAGGTCTGCAGTGTAAGCATGTCGTCTGTGTCCATCAGCCTCGAGCGTGCGAGTGCACAATCTGCTCCGCCGCGGAACCCGGATAGCAGGGCAGACTGCTGCGATCCGAAGTAGAGCTCGCAGTCATCTGGCGAGAGGCTGTTGATGGCGCCGAAGTACACCACAAATAGTAGGGACTGGATGGGTGGTGGAAGGTGGAGTGGGTTTTCGAAGGCTTGGAGAACCAAAGGCTCAACTGATGGTACGTGTAAGATGGTTGCAACGGGATGGACATTTGCTTTGAACAGCTCCCAGGCTTTGAGTCTCTGGGGATAAGGTGGATGTGGGGAGTCCGGTGCGGTCTGCTGAGCGCAGCTGTTGAATATCAAAGCGTATTGTAGGCTACCTAGGTAGACGACTGATTTGTGGATGGAGCTGGATCCTCGTCGTATTCAGACTCATGGTCGAACTCACTCACCATGGACTCGTCGACATCATGCTGGGTATCAGAGTGATCAGCCAGGACAAACAGAAAGAAGGGTGGTATTACTTACCTCGGTGTGTAGAGACTCCCAAAAGCTCCCGCTCACGTACCTCTGCCGGCCGTCATCCCTAACCAGTTTCCCTGTCGAGGTACCGTACGGCGACTCCACCAACCCTGGCGTTTCTCTGGAGCTGATCCCCTGCGAGCTCCCGCCGTCACCCGCAGTGCTGTGGGGATTAGATTTCGCATTACCTGCCGGGTTTACCTGCCGCATAGTCGATGGCTGTTGTCCCAAGGGGCTCCGAGTGCTCAAGTGTGCGCTGTTGCAGGCCGCTCTGTGCCGGCGGGGTGATATTCCGACTGGCTATGTAACGTTGGTCGTACAGCCAGAGCCCACTGAGTGAGGAGGTGTCGGAGGCGTCGGTGATGAATGGTGGTTCTCGGGCGCATTCTAATGGTAACCCATCTGAGTCTGCGGCAACAGGGAGGAGTTGGGTATGGAAGGTCTCAGTGCGCCTTGTTCCATACAGCTGGCGAGTGTCTTGAGCATGGGTTCTAGGCGGTGGAGACGCTTGAGAAGTCCAGTATCTCGCAATATCTGCCGCTTATCTTGGCGCTGATTGTCTGGAGGGTAGATACACTCGGTGCCAGACTTTTTACAGTGCTGGCATAGCTGCTTCTTATCGCACCCGACCTTGCGCCGGCGACACGCTGTGCAGACTCTCCTGGGCACCCGGTGCTGTGTCTCTTCGGATATAAGCTCCTTGTGCTGTTCCTGTTGTTGCGGCAGCTGCTGTTGCTTTTGGTTGTCCTCCTGGACCGAACTCGTTGTCTAGAATCAAACTTGCATATCCAGGGGTTTCTCACAGGAACATCGACGTAACCGTGGTTCGTCAACTCCAGGTTTTCAGGTCATCGTTACCATTGATACATATGTCCTCTCACAATTACGGCCATTAACAGGCCATAAAGAATTCAAAAAAAAAAAGCAAAAAAAAGGAATGAAGAAAAAAAAGACAATCAACGATGTGATTTACCTTACCGTCTTGCTTCCAAATTGGTATTCGACTTCAGAGTGACTTCAAAGCCTGTCGACGCGCACCTGTAATCGTCAACATGCGCCAAACTCAAGGCATATTCAGCCCCTCTGATTGTTGCACATCGTATAGAACTCTGGTCTAGACCCGGAAATTGAAAATTTGGACATGTCTTAGACTCATGTTCATGGCCGACAGCTTAAACGCTGCATCCAGCAATGCAGCTATTTTAGTCTTGGGCTGCGGTGCTCCGGATAACTCCGCCGAAACGTCTGGGACCTCGAGATAAGATCTAGCAGGGTTGTCAGTTCTGAGCTGCACTAGCACATCACTGCAACATCTTGTGGCAATCGTGTTAGTAACAGGCAGAACCCACACCGCCTTTCAGAAACGGGCGGCAAAGGCCAGACCGCAGGCAACAAAGCGTATCTCATCTCGACCAGCTGTCCATCCGGTAGTCTACTTAAGTACTTACCCATGTCTCGACCTGCGTTGTCAAGCCACTGAGATAAGGCGGCTAACCAACATGTCAATGGCACCAGACCAGTACGATGACTACAGCCCACGGGCGGAGGAAGCCACTAGCAACTGGTCAAGTGACAACATCGCCCAGCTGCAACATGCTCCCAGCTCGAACCCCGCGGCGCCTGACGCGTCGTCGTCCAACGCCGACCTCGCCTACCAGAGCTATGCCCGTGCCAACAGGTTCAACAACCCACCGCCGGACGGGTGGCTTTACCCACACAAGAAAGGGATTGGCTCTGGCTCCAATCTGGAACCGTTCAGGGCTGAGATCGAGGCCCGCACACAGCGGGGCGAGAACTGCAAAGCCATCGCTGCTGCGCTGAACGCCATGGGTGTCCAGACAAGCGACCGTGCGATCAGCCGTGTGCGCATCAGATGGGGGATGAGGAAAAGGGTCAGTTACTCTTTTGGCAAACAAGCTTCCGTCAACGGCCATGAAGCACCTGACCGACCACAAACAGGCCCAGCGGAAGGTCAAGACGCCTCCGCCCGACTCCGACGCTGCACGTCTGAGTGCCAAGTCAAGGGTCCAGGCTATGAGGAAAGCCGAGCTGATCCGCATGACAAGAGAGGGAATGTCGCCCGAGGAAATCTACCAGAACCTGACCTCCCGCGGCATGGAGCTTAAGAAGGGCGTTGCGACGGTTCTGCGTCTGCAGAGCGCCTGGGGCGTTGCGCGCGACGAGAAGCGCTGGCTCGGCAACTTCCGGCATCAATGCCACAAAAAGGCAAAGGCGCAGCAGGCAGACGCGTTCAGGGACATCGCGAAGGAGTTGTTGGTGCACGACGTCGATGGCTGGGTTCACGAGAAGATGACCGAGCACGCCGCCAGGCAGGCAAGACATGAGCTGGCGTTGAAGCTCATGGGGGAGCATGCTCCGGCGAACCCCGAGCGGAGGAAGTTGCAAAAGCCTCGCAGGAGTGGTGGCCCATCCACCAAGGAAGCACCCGCGACTGACGATTCTGGGATATCCGAGGACGGAAACTCTGATGATGAGTCACGATTGGAGTCTGACTTTCCAGGTCCAGTTACGAACCTCAGGTTTCGCGTTGTCGACTCGGCTGACCTGAGTGACAACGAGGTCACCAACAATGGACCGTTGCCGTCTGATGGCCAGGGCGGCGCGGACTCAGCTGGACATGCGGCAGAAACTACCAGCGAAACATTTCACGTCGATGGAGCCATTGAAGCCGTTGGATATCGCGAATACGCGACAATGGACAACCTTCCCCATCACAGCGTTTACGAGGTCGGTGATGAGCATCACGGCGCGGCTAATCTCGCATCTCGCGCGTCTGCACATCTAGACGAGTCCATGCCACAGTCTACGTCTGGCTCTCACGCGCACCGGTCTGAAAACATGCAATCTTTGCAGGATATGCTGACTGATGCGAGGCAATCCACTGTGAATTCGACACCAGCATTAGGCTTGGGGGCGCAGTCGGGACCGATGCAAACATATTCAACTCTTGGCCAGGAGCCCTACAATGACCCTGCTAGCTCTCACCCACAATCTGCGGGATCAAGTGCCCTACACTTCAACGCTAGTGTTGTCCCTGGATCCTCATCCACAGCAACGGTCGCATCTGGTCTGGTCCTACCACCTGAGGAGGCGGAGGCCAACAAATCGACACTCAGTACGCTCGACCAGTATAACGCCGCCGCCAACATTTACAAGGAGTTACTGGAGGCTAGGAATAGCAACAAGCCAGTCGTTGGGAGTTTGACCGGCATGGCCCCATCTGCAAAGGAGGTCGATGGTGCGAAGCGTAAGCTGAAGGAGGCCACGCAGGCCATGATGCTTGCGCTAGACTGAGCACCTGCCGTTGTGTCATTGCATCCGATGTTCGTATTCCTACCGCATTGGGGTCACAAGGCCGTCACGGAGACAGGAGAAAGTCCATCGGCGACGTGTATTATTGCGATGCTATAGCTGACGCAACCAACCATGCACAAAGTCAAGCATATATCTACGATTACATGTTGAATAAAATCCCAAGGGTATTGTTTGATCCCACAACCACATTTTCTCAAGCCGCGTACAGGAACCACCTCATCCGATCCCCGACCCCAATATTATTATTTTTGCTCGCTGCTCGTTGCTTTTGCTTCGGCTGCTTGTGCTTTACGGTCTTGAAGGGTGCCTTGGTGCCATTCTTGGGCCCCTTTGTCCTCCGATTCCCCATGCCGTCTTTCAGAGCCTTCAATCTGCCGCCAGACGCGCCATTCTTGTTGGCGGCGGCCGCAGTCTTCTTCTCTTCCTCGGCTGTAGCCGTCTCCGCTGGCCCTTCTGGCTGCGGCGTCGTCTCCTTCTTCTCCCGCTGTGTCCTGGCCTTGAGACCCCCTATGCCGCTGCCGAAACCATCCTTGATGGACTTAAACCTTCCGCCCGAGGCCGCAGCGTCCTGCTGCTGTGCAGCGGGCTGCGAGGTTGTTGGCTCAGCAACATTGGTAGGTTCATCCTCGACGTGTGTCTCGGCGCTATCCATCGTCTCCGCCTGTGGTCTCGCGGGCTCCTCGGCAGAAGGGACATCGGTCTGGCCCGTACCCCGCCTCCGCGCCCTGAGGTTCGTGATCCCACTCCCGATGCCGCCCCGCACGTTGCCGATTCCGTCCCGGATGGACCTGAACCTCACCGCCGCAGCCGGCCTCTCGGCCGCCTGGTCCTCGGCGGGCCCGGGAGCCGACGCAGCGGCAGCAGTGGCGTTGTTCACGCCACCGCCGCTGGTCCCCGGCCGGTTTGCATCCGGCTCGGTCCGCACCGCCTGTTGGACGGGGACCTCGCTCTCCCCATTCTCGGGCGGGCTGAACAGCTCCTCGGCAGACAGGAACCTCTCGTGCTCCGAGGGCACCAGCCGCACGCTGCTTAGCTGCGCAGACGACCGCGCAGACTCGACCGTGGTGGGGGCGGGAGCGAGGGCGGGGGCGGTAGCAGCACCATCAGCAGCGGCCACGGACGAGCGGCTGGCCGCGTGCTCCTCCCGCGCCGCCGCAGCTGCGCCCTGCACGCTGTCGGCCGCCTTGCCCTTGCGGCGCTTGTCGCGCGCCTGCTTGACCTTGGCGGCCGGCAGGGCCACGCAGCCGGCGACGAGGCCCGCGATGGCGCCATGCTTCTTGACGCTCCTGTCGTTGCTGTCGTTCACCTCAGCCGCTGGCGCCGACTCGTCCGTCGATGTGTTGCCCTTCCTGAGGTTCTTCTTGCTCTTCCTCCGCTCCTTGCGGAGCCTCAGACGCGCCTTTAGCTTGGCGAACCTCGCCTCCTTGTTGACCTTTGTGCGAAGGCCTTTGACGCGGTCTTTCGCCGTCGAAACCTTGCTGGGCTTCTTCTCCTTGGGCGTGGCATCTGCGGTGGTTGTTGACTTCTCCTTGCCCCCTCCCCTCTTCTTGAGCGCTTCTCTGAGCGCAAAAGGGCCAGCGAGCAGCAAGGCTGTCAGGCGCTGCTTTTTATTCAGCTGGGCCTGGGCGGAGGTATCTGCAGCGTCAGTCTGACCTGCAGCGTTGTCGGTCGTGCCCTCTACAGCGGTGGCACTGGCCGCGGCGCCGTCAGCGGGGGCTGCCTTCTTGGCCTTGCGCTCGGCTCGCCGCTTTTTCATCGCGTCACTTCGGGTGCTCAGGCCCCGTTTCACGCTGCCGCTCCGCTCACTCAGACGCTGTTTCACAGCGGCGCGCCTGCCCTTCTTCTGCTGCTGTTGCGGCTCGGTGCTACCCTCGGCGTCGCCGTCAGCTTTTGTCTTCTTGCGGTCCCTGACTTTTCTGTAGCCGCTCGCGATGCCCTTGCCAATCAGGACTGGTATGCCAAGGATGAGGATTACGGGGAAGAAGATGACGCCAGCTGCCTTCTGCATCTTCTCTTTCCTGGTCTGCTTCTTCTCAGCTGGGTCGGTCTCCTGCCCTTCCGTGGTCTGTTTCTTGCTGCGCTTCTCCCTCCTCGCAGCGAGACGTTGTTTGAGAGCCGATGCTCTGCCCTTCTTTTCAGATGGCTCCGCCTCGGGCTCCTCGGTTGGCTTCTTGCTGCGCTTCGCCTTGATCGCAGCCAAACGCTGCTTGAGAGGTGAGGTCTTGCCTTTCTTCTCCTGTGCTTCCTCCTCTGGCTGCTCTGCCCTCGCCTTGCCCTTGGCTGGCTTCCGAGACGGGAGTCGGGCCACCAGGATCGCGAATCTGCCGGGCTTCTTCTCCCCGCTCAGACGCCCGCCTTTTGACTCTCTAACGTATTTGCGGCACTGCTTCTCCCAGGACCTGGCTGCCTTTGCAGTGATGGCCGCGAGGTCTTCCTCGATCTCACGGGCCTGAGACTATTGTCGACAGCGCATCAGCATTGAGCATTACAGCATAACAACTTGTTCAGACATGATTTGACTTACGTTCTCGTCTTCTAATTGCTCTTCGGCATCCATGTATCCTCTCCTCTCCGGCTCCCATCCGATGCTAGCCAGGACGCCAGCCGCAGTAGGCGCTGCCGTCGGGGCAGGGAACGCGTGCCCGTTGGCCATGTGGCAGCTCTGCTGCACGTAGCGTGACATGATGTCCATCGCCGGCGAGGGGTAGAACGTCAACTGGAACCGCGACCCTTTCTTGGCGTCTTGAGCATCTTGCCCGGCCGCGTCAGCCTCGTCGGTGCTGCCGGCTAACACGCCCCCGGCGGCCTGGTCAGCATTGCTCGGCCCTGCTGTAGCAGGCTCTTCCTCTTCGTAGTGTTCGAGGAAGCCTTCCTCTGGGATCTCTCCCAGCTGATGGCCCGTGAAGGGGCCTCCTTCCGCGTTGACAAGTCCCGAGCCTGCTGTAGTGGCCTCTTCCTCTGAGTGGTGTTCGAGTTCGCCTCCAGCGAATTCGGTCTCAGGCTGGGCACCTTCGGCTGCCTCCGCGGTGGCTGCACTGGGACTTCCGTCCCTATGCCTCTTACGCCCTCGTTGGTTCATCTGGTTTTTGATTGCCGCGACGGGGTTACGCCGCTCGAGCGACGCTCTCATCCTGTCTCTCCGGCTCGCTTGTGGCTGCTCACCCTCCACGATCCCGACCACGGCCTCCTCTTCCTCCTCCTCCGAACTCTCACTTTGCCGCGGTCCACGTGTCCCATCAATGATGGAGCTCGGGCTAATGTGCAGAGTCTTTGGCTCCGGGCCCATCTTCTTCGTAAGGATCTTGACGAATGAGCTCTTCTTATTGGCGGTGATCTGTGATCGGAATGTCTTCAGAATCTCCTCGGGCGCCTGGTCGGCGGAAAGCGCCCATGGGTGGATCATGACCAGGTGCGCGACGGTCTTGGGTTGGATGCGGGTCAGGAAGATGGCGCCGTCGTCGTCGCCCTTTCGCCTCTCCGACGCCCGGAGGCATCCTCGGATCGCCGCGCTGTGCAAGGCACTCAGGGAGACGCGCTTGCCGTTGTGGGCATTGGCCTTAGCCTTGCGGATATTTTGTTGCCAGACTCGGGAGGCTCTCCTGGCGCGCGGCTCTTTGCCCTTTCTCGGCTTCAACAGGTGTGGTGGGGGCGGAGCGTAGAGGAAGTATTTAGGGGGTATGTCTAGTGTTGAGCCTTGAATGGTGGGCCTGGGGAGAGGGACAAGAAAGGCGATGACTGTCTCCGAGTTGCGACGGTAGCCAACTGCGTTGATCGTGCTTTCTCCGCGACGGGGAACTGGTCGGAGCGATGCATTGTCTCGAGGCGGCGGGTTTCCTGAAGGGTCTGCTTGAGATGGACCAGCCTCTGTGTCGTCGTCGGGCGCATCTGCCACCTCCTGGCTCGAAATCACGGGTTGAGATGCTTCGCCGTGTTCTTCTTCCTGAACGTCCGTCATCACATGTGACGACTGTTCCGTGGGATTTGACGTGCTCGTCGGAGCTGTCTCTTGTGTCACCACATCGTGATTAGCTTCGTCGTGCGAAAGATCGATACCAGAGTCCCGCTGTCCTTCCGGAACGTTGACGACTCCCGGGCGCTCTGTCTTGAGATCCTTGATATCAACAGACCCCTTGCTGTCGACAGTCCCCGGAAAAGCACTGGGCGCAGCGACTTGAGTGTCTGCCATTACAAGTGGTGGTTTTGGCCTTGGCTTCGGTGGTGGCCTCTTCTCGGTGGCCTGAGTGAGACGAGCAGGTGCGATGGAATGAAAGCTTAACATGGTCGTGAATTATATGACCGCTGGAGGGCTGCAGGGCTGTATCTCCAGACTAGTCTTCCAGGACTAAGCTTGGTGGGTTGGGCGCTTACACCATCCAGCAATGCCAGCGCATGAATCTATCGCGAACGAAGTGGACAAAAAGGTCGGTGGATTGGGCACAGGTTCGCCGTGTCACATGGAAAAGATCGGGGCACGCGCCTGGAGGTTCAGCGCCCCGTTGTTTCACTATGCCCATCCCTTGGTCTTAGCCAACGTAATGCATGAATGTACGTATCGCACGCTTGCTAGTCATGCCCACACTTGTCGCCTCGATTCTTGTCAAAATAGGGCGTGCATGCGGTTTTCATCAAGGCAATTTCCTTGCTGCCGCTTGCGGAGAGAGGCACAGAGTTAACGCTAGATTTATCAACAGCAATGCTGCCGACAGCTTTCCCATGTATGTGCTCAACCAGCATCATCGCGTTGTAATTCGGGGCAATGCCATTAATGGTGCCACGTGGAGTCCCAAGCGATCAGATCAATTGTCTACCCCTTTTCAGAAAAGCCCGGACGTTGCAAAACCGGACGAGATGAATGCAACCTCCTAGTCGGCAAAGAAGCGCAATTGCTCGCCATCATCTTGCGGCCTGTTAGTGACTATAGCCCGTTTCAACGTACTCGGCCTGGAGATTCAGCACTCGCTGGTCTCAACTCAATGGGATTTCTACATCATGTCGGAGTTTCCCGAAGAAACTCAATTTTCTCCTTCAACGGCTAGGCACAAGACTCTGCGCTAAAGTATTCAATCTTGCATGCATATGCAGTACATGATTCAACTAGAAGACTTCCTACGGGCTAGTTCATCGGAACATCCTACTAGGTATCAGCTGTAATATGATACGGTGAAAACCCCTGTTTGACTGACCGCAAGTTCCAGAATAATTATCGATACGCCTCTGCCAGTAGACAAAAAAACGAAAGCATTGACTGTAACAATTGCCACTGCGAGATACCACAACGAGATTGAAAAGTCTCTTTGCAGAAAATTCACCCAGGCTGCCTCCGACACTCACGCATGATGAGTCGCTTGAGTGGAGGATTGTAGCACGTGATGCCCCTTGCCGTATCCAACATTTGAACCCAGAACAGCCTACACAACGGACTCGGAATCGCTACGCATCCGCATAGGGATACTATACTTATTGCGAGGCATAAAGTCCTCATCATCATCATCATCATCACGAGCCCTCTTTTGTCCTCGCGACGCAGCCGCCGCCGTCACACTTTTGTCCACTTCCTTCAAACCACCCGCTTTATTCCCGGTGGATACAGCTTCCGTTTCTGACGCCAAGCTGCTTTCATATTCCTCCGATTGATCCTCCTCCCAGTCAGAGTCCCCTAATCCATCTTGGTCATCGGGAATGTAGTCAAACTCTGCCAAGATCTTCTCGTCGTAGTCCATGAGCGCATCGACCAATTCAGCCTTGTCGGCGGTGCGCTTCACATCCGGGCACTTCTTTCTGACCACTCTGCGCAACTTTGATTCGTGGTAGATACTGTAGTCCCTTTCAATCTCGAAATGTTTCAAAAATTTGATTCGGTGCTTCTCAAGGTCATTCCTCAGCCCTCTCCAGTCGAGGCCCTCGTCCCGGAAGGCTGCTCTGAAGGCATGGAGCGGCCAGTTCTCACAGGCCAGGATTCTATCGTCTTTTGGGTCCGTGGGAATCGCGAGGAGCTTATAAGCTTCCTCGTCGTATGACTGATTATCAGCATCACTGCTAGGCCCGGAATCGTCGCCAGCGTTGTGATTGTTGTCAAGATGAAGATCGTCAAAGGTACCGTCCATTCCGAGAGCGCCGCCAGCAGCATTGTGACTATTTTCAGGCTCAGCATTGTGGCCATTGTCATGCTGAGCATTGCCTTGAAGGGCAGCAACGGGCTGAGGTGGCTGAGACCCGAATAATAAGTGACGACCAAGACGGCGGGCCCTTTCGTCTGATTCGGGTGAAGGGATGGGTATTGGCGCGTCAACGGGTAGAGCTAGATTCAAGATCAGATGCCCTAAACGACGAGCCCTGTCATTTAGGGCATCGGCAAGGTCGGCTCTGAGTTGAGTGTCATCTTGAGTGACTACTTGATCAGCGAGTGCCAATAACGTGTAGCCTATACTATAAGCCGCATTCGCCTCGTCATTGGAGGCATCGTCGCCAGACTCGACGCTGGAGTGATTTCCGGTATCGTCCCCTGTCTCATCGCTAGGTCCAGTCCCGTCGTCGTGGCCAGGTGCGTTGTCTTGGCTAGCTCTACCGTCTGGACCAGGCCTACCATCTGTGAAGTGGACAGCAGGAGGAGGGTTGTTGATGGCGGGAGCAGGGTTGTTGACGGCGGGAGGGGGATTGTTGAAAACCGGAGCAGGATTGTTGACAACGGGAGGAGTGTTGTTGACTACCGGAGCGGGACTGTTGACTACCGGAGCAGGGTTGTTATTCACCGCAGTTGTAGTCGGGAGACCATCACCGGAGATACGCGATAGTTCACCTCCGTTGCCTCCACCACCGGGAGCCGGTGTCGTTGGGCTTCTGTTATGTGTACGATCAAAGGCGACGTGCAATCCCGGCGTGTCCCTCGCAGCACCGAGCCATCTGGATACAAGTTGCCCCGTCTCTTGGTGGTGATGGCCGTTGAAAAGCTTCTGCAGCACCCCTCGGAAAACTTCGCATTCGCCTGGATTGCAAATGAGCATGAATAGTGTCAGGGAGGCAAGAAACTTCTGCGCATCGTCTGCTGTGCCAAAGATCACGTCGGGATCGTTCTCGGGATTGACTTGGACCATTCGCAGGAGCTGCATGTAGCGTGTTCTCAACGTTACGTGGGCCCAGTAGGCTCTCAATTCGGCAAGAGAATTGATGGTATATCGCTGGCCGTTGGCGCTTGTCGAGCCCGTGGGGAGCTCAGCGGCCTGCGGGAAGACACACCACATCCAGTCGCCGATCTTTCGACCCTGACCGAGCTCCAACTGGGCAACATTGAAAGGCCTAGCGTGTGCCGGCCCATCGTTTTGAGCGGCGAGAAATCTTTCCACGCCATGGGGACCCACGGCACCTCCGCCAGCGGGCCCCTCACCGGCCGTGGCGTTCTGCTGATGGTGAGGTTGGGTTAATTGAGGTCCCGCAGCCGGTAGTACATTGCCTGTGGGCGCGGCTGAGCGTTCGCGCACGTAGACGAGCATGGCTGGCTGATAGTCGGCCGTGTCCCTGATCTGTTCGATTGTTTTCAGGGCTCTTGATCCATTGGGGCTCGGGAGGTCACTGAACTCTTGCCATTCGTGTTCGCTCATCCGAAGAGCAGTCTTGTAGTGAGTGCCATGGGTCATCCTCACATCACTGCAGATGATGATCGATTGGAGTCTGTAGATACAGTCGGTTTGGTCGCCTGTTCGGGACGGGTCGTCCCTCAACTCGGACATATCCAGCCTCTCGGGATAAGTGAGCTTCGCATCGGCAGAGGCATGAACCTGGCCCCCCTCCTCATGCACAAAAGCAGGGTGAATGAAGAGGACCTCCGGCAGATAAGCGAGTTTGAGGAAGGCGTTCGTCTGCACCTCTTTGCCGCAGTCGGGGCAAGTTCTCGGCTTGGAGAGAGTGTCCCACATCAGTTCCGATATTGCGTGGTCTAAATTCATTGACTGCCTGATTTGAGGACATAGAATAAAGCCTGCCAAGTCGCCTTCAGTGGCAGCTTGTCGTCGCATCCACTGTTGCCCGCAATCGCAGCGTATAGGTGCATGAGGGACAGTGAAGAATTCAAAGAGCTGTTTGAATCTTATGGACAAATCTCTGTGATTGACATTGGTTTAGTGCCTTTCTGCTGCTTCTGCTTTATTTCTGGTACTCACACCTCGTTGGGAACGTTATTCCCCTGGAATTTGGCTGTTCCAATCCTCTTCATGAGGTAGCTGGTAAATTCTATCGCGTGAGGTAAGCCCCCCTCGCCAGTCATGCCCTGGTACGAGGGCGGCTGGTCTACTCTGTTATCTCCTATGATAACCCCAACATTTCTGAGTTTTCTCCCGATCGCAGCCCGTTGATCTGCCGCTGTCGATTCGTCCGAGTGCCAATTGCGGAAACTTTGCCCCAAATCAAGAAGTGCCTCGAGGACCGGATCAGAACATGGACCCCTTCGTCTGACCTCGTTCAGGAAATCTAGAAAGGGCGAGATGTTGAACAAGGCCATGAGAGCTGAGCTAAACCACGATATACCTCGTATATCGGGGCGTTGTGGCATCAGGGGAAAGAGCCTGTCCGTTTCCTGGATGGTTTCCTGAAGCAATACATCGCCGTTCTCCAGTGGCGGGGACGCCAAGATCCGCTGAAGATTATCATGGTAAGTAGGCCTATTGGCCTCGCCCGTCGCGCTCGGTAAATCATGCCCGTCCTTTTCAGGCAGCCGTGGGGTCTGCATCTGCGTGGGTGTAAGTCCGGCTGCCATGTTGAGCACTTCGGGATAACCTAAACAAGGCTTTCGGTGAGCTGTATCGACCTGTCGGCGTTGGGTAAAAAGCCTTCATGCGTCTGGCTGCACCTACATAGCTGCATGCTTGATTTTTCTGCTGCCGAGGTGAGATGTAGTAAATGTTTTCTTTGTCGAACGCGTGCAGCTCCACGGCGCCGTTTTCGGCTGTGGCTGCGGAGGGATGCATTCGTGGAAGAAAATTAACAAGCTAAACCAAATCAAGCTTTGACAATGGCCTCGGGACGTTTTGAGTAATGGAGAAGGCTTTGTTTGTTGCCTACACATTTGCATGCTTAATGGGGAAATTGTGGCGCTCCTTTGCCCTGCCGTGTCATCACCTGCCTAGGTACTACTTCACAATTGCCTCCCTCCGAGTCGTGCACTTCGAGGTTGGCCCCCATTTCTAGTGAAGTGTTTCACGTACAACGCTGCTCATTGTACGAATTGAAACTGGAAGATGCTCTCATCTAATTATTTTTTGTCCTCTTCGCCACGGCGAACTCAGTATATACCCATCCTCCTTAGAACATGACCCGATTTAAAAGCCTCGTGCCAGTCCTAGGTAGATCATATGCTCAATCGTGCGGCGAGAGTTCCTCTGTATTTCAACGCCGATGAAAATCAAGCCTTCAATAATATTGCTAGGAGTGTCACAGTGCAAGTATTGATAATGAAAACGGATATTCGCAGGGCAAAAAACGGATGGCGCAGGGCAAGCTGCCTATATAAGCCGCCCTACCACAGCTGCAGCCAATTAAAAGCTACTATTTAGCTATACCCTATTACCCCTATAATGCTTTTTATAACTATAGTAACCTTCGCTTATAAGGGCTCTTTTACTATTTAAGTTAATTTAATTACCTTATATTAATATAATATTAAATTAATTAAATATTTATTAAAATTAATTATTTTAATATTAAAATCTATCTTTAATTACTTAAATATTATTTCTTTAATATTATAGCGATAATATAAGTTTTAAATTACTTTAATCTTAAGGTATAGTAATAAGCTAACTATTATTAATAAAATATTAATATTATTACTCTTAATAATTATAAACTAATATCTTTTAAATTATTATAAATTTAAGAAATTAAATACGTTAATAAATATAGCGATAATATAGTATAATTATAGCGAAAAGGATATTTAGGTATAATAGCTATAAAGTTAATATAATAGTATATATATAAGTTTAGGTAGTGGGCGTTATTTATGCATTATGGGTTGTATATACCCCTGTACCATCCGTTTTTTGCCCTGCGAATATCCGTTTTCTTGATAATACCCAGGTTATCATCAGTCGCTGAGACTCGCGAGTCTCACTGACGCCATCGCCTCAAGCTCTATCGACGTTGACAGGCGCTTCAAGTTGTTGTACACTGTCAGTGCAGCGTAGTGGATCAATCCAAATAACAGATTAGCATATAATTCCAATCGACTCTCCCGGTCGCAGAAGTATTCATGATACAATGCTGAATCCGCAGGCAAGGATGAGAAGAGTGAAGCAAGCGTTGGACAGAAGAATGAACAAAGAGTGTTGTGCACTTGTGAGAGCAACCACTGCACTTCAAGAAAGTGACCGCTCTCGGATACACGAGGGAGGCAGTGGTCCAAGTAGGGATCATCTCAGAGGGGCGCAGCACACACGTGCGTCACAAAATTGCCAGTGCCGGGTTGATGACGCCGCACTGAGTGCCAGCACACTCTCGTGTTTCCCTGGAAGCTGTTGTATGCAGACATAGCCTACTTGCATTGGGCATGCACTGATGATTCAGGCGAGGATGCACTCGGAACTCGACCGCGGAATTGCAAGAGTATGTACATACCTACTTACGTACTTTCCTCTTCATTGACCCTGATTCCATTGTGTGTGGGTGTCCACGTTACTCCGAACGCACTTCTCTTGGGACCAAGTGGACTTTCTACCCTGGGCCGTCTGATGCGATCACCAATTTATACGGTCCCACAGTTTGGTACGGCTCGGGCGTGCTTTACTCCAGATTCTTGGAGCCTCTGCACTTCAATTTATTCATGACGGCAGGCTCACAGCCGTCCGCAAACCTGAAGACTTACCTAGGTAGTCATCCATCCCCGCCACTTGCCTTGCTCCAGCGAGTAGAAGTTCAAGACAACACAGAGCTCCTTGAAACCAACTCGGCGCAGTCGTCTGCATGTCTTGACTAAGGGGCGCGCACCCCTGACTTTGCTCGCTCCGAGCACGATTTATCCGCTCCGGTCTTTTCAGCTGATGTTTTCAATTTGAAATACCTGAGGGCGCACCAAGGTTATTCCAGAGCGAACCCACAGCCATTTGCGAAAAGAGAGGCTATAAAAGATATAACTTTACAGACATGAGAGGCTTGAAGCTACTGTACACGTGCGGTCCTGTGATACATAGATAGTATATAATGTATGCATGACACCGCCCCTGTCTGCATACGCGTGCCTCGGGGGCTCGCACTCTTGTTTCTGCCCGTGAACCGGCGCTGATGCTATGTTGTATTTCTGGTTGTGAGATCAGACCGACCCACAACTTGTTTGGCAGAACAACTCAAATTCGTTGTTGTCAGACAGACAGTGCACGAAGAGAAATTTCATCTGAGCTGATCTATTTCGACATTGGACCAAGATGCAAAATCCACGGCGAGCTGCACTGCCGACGACTCGACCACTAAGAAGCGGCCCAAAGTGCCGGCAAGTGCAGGGCCGGCCGTCCTCTGGGAACGCAGGCACAAGGTTCAACAAGCCTGTTTCGGCGCCTCAGCCTAAGCCCAATTGCCGGTCAAGGCATATGCGCTCACATTGGCCCCACACCACCTCCACCGGTAGGGCTGTTTCAGCGCCCCAGTACCACCCGCCCCTGGGCGTTGTGATAGGTGGGGAGGCCCAAGAGGTGCATTCCCCAGATGGAAAACGCGCCGACACGAGTCTCATCTGAAGTGTGATGCAGCGTTTCTGGGAAGTTGTCGTCGTATTCGTTATAGGAGCGATCTACGAGAACGACAGGGACACCATGGCGGGCTGTGCAGTCTCGGCGCCACTGCCGTACATATTCCCTCGTCTTTCCAAATTAGACACAAATGTTGCTGATCACATTGGATCATCATCATCTGGACTTCAGATGCATCGCCATGGCTGCTCGAGGCGCCAAGTTCTCTTCATATCCATCGTTTTATTGATCATTGTGTGAATTGACTTCTTTTCTTTTCGCTGCCGTGCTGGGCAACGGCGCGCGAAATTCATTCACCATGGAAAAACTCAGGCAGCAGGCTCGCAAGATCAAGCTCTTCTTCAAGACAGACTGGAACATCGTCCGAGCGAGGAGATATACTCGACGAGCCGGGAGGGAAATACGATATGGAAGCGGACGCTACCTCTTGGGGAAATTTCCCATTGTTGAATGGATCGTGGGATACCATCCAAAATGGTTGCTCAGTGATGTGGCCTCAGGAGTTACTGTTGGGATTATTCTGGCACTCCAAGCCGTGAACCTTCCCTCGACGGTACAGGGCGCGATATCGATTCAAGAGACACTCATCGCTAGCTGGCTTCCTGGATTCATATATGCCCTGACTGGGTCATCGAAACGTGAGAACATCCTCAAAGCCCACCGAGTATACTAGTATCGGTGGGTGGTGTCTTGGATATTTGATCACTGACATTGCATTTCACTTTCAGATATCAGTATTGGGCCGACTTCATCAGGCACGTTGCTGTCGCTTCAAATCATCGGCCCCTTTGCAGCAGCAGCTCGGATTCCTCCGTTCATTATACTTCCGGCATTGACATTTTGTGTTGGGATATGGTTCCTGATCTTTGGCGTGTTCGGACTGGGATTTTTGTTCGACTTGATACCTATTTCCATCAGCCTGGCGGTGGTGACGACACTTGCCATCAACGTCGTCCTTGTACAAGTACCCCCATTGCTAGGACTGAACGGCATACCTCCACTTGTTCCGGCGATCCCACCTGCAGTCATTGCAAGTATCGGCAATATCAGCCTGAGGACATTGGCCATCGGCATCTCGGCTATCATTTTTCTGGCAGCTCTTCGTTTCGTCTCTCAGAGATGGGGAAAGAAGAAGACTATGTTTGGCATGGCCGCTCGGGTGGGATTTAGAACCGGCGCTCTGGTTGTGATTCTGACCTTTACCATCGTCAGCTTTTTCTTCCTGCGAAACCTCCCCATCACTCAGCAGATAGCACCATCCCTCCCCCTAGGTATACCGGGAGCAGGAGGACCACCGGGCTCGGGTGCACCGGCCGCTGCTTTGCCTCAAGCGGCACTCAATAATTCCACCACCAGCTCTGGGACATCACAGATTGTCATCCCGGCCAGGCGAGCTGAGCCTCAGTTTGCACCTGGCGCCAAATTCCCCTCTGGTATCATCAGCTCAGATGTGCAGCGTCGAAGTCCACTGCTCCCGAGGGCGCAGCCCTCGAATGTCTCGGTCGCCGCAGCATCTTCCGCTCCAGGGGCCGGCGCTTTACCGCAGCTGCCAAAGTTGCCCTTCTGGGCTATCTTCCCCGTATTCACCTCCTCGATCGTCTCTCCGCTTCCACCGATCTTGGACCTCGTTAAGGCTCTTCTGCTTCCCAGCCTTCTTGTCTTCATAGTGCTCAACATCGAGCACCTTGTGGTTGCAAAGGCCTTCGGTCACTATCACACTTACCAAATCTCCCAGAATTCTGAGATGTTTACTGCCGGTCTGGCGAACCTTGCTGGTTCCTTCTTCGGCGGAATTCCCGTCGGAGGTGGAGACATGGCTCGGTCCTCGATTCTGGCGGTGACGGGGGCGAAGAGCCCGCTCAGTCAGATCTTTACGTCCGCTACGGTTCTCGTCGTGATGATGCCCCTGAGCGGCGCCCTAAGGTTCCTGCCCCAGGCGGCTCTATCCGCAATCATTGTTGTGGCAGTCATTGACCAGCAGCCTCCCCAGAAGCTAATGAACGACTATTTCCGGCTCTCTTTTGCGGATTTCGTCGCGTTCTTTATGGCATTTAACATCGCCATCGTCGTCCCCGCCATTGGAGTCGCAATTGGCACGGCAGTCGGCGTGGGCATCATGATTCTGTACACAATGTTCCGATCAATGTTCTCCCGCCCCACGGTCATCTCATCCGTCGACCTCGAGAGCATGTACAAGGAGAGGGAAGTCAGGCTGTGGCAGCAGGGCGACCTGATACCTCAAGGGACCCAGGTGCTGAAGCTGGAGACCGACGTCGTCTGGACAAACGCGGACCGGATTAGGAGGCGCATTGTCGACACCTGCATGATTCACAACTCAGGCGTGGCCGTGAGCAACCTCGACAGGCCCGAGCGGCCTTGGAACTTCCGGATCCACCAGCATGTCGCAGCACTGAGGAGGAAGCACCGCGTGCTCGGCGACGACTCGGAGCCCCTCATCCAGCACCGCCCTCGACTCCGTGTTGTTATTCTGGACATGTCCGCAACATCGTTCATCGACTCGTCAGCCATTCTGAACCTGGAGATGATGAAGAGCCAGTTGCGGCAGTGGGCGGGGGAGAACGTCGAGTTCCGGTACGTGGGACTGAATGCGCAGGTTCTGAAGAGGTTTGAGCGGGCAAAGTGGCAGATCGTTGATCCACAAGGGCCTCGGGTGGTTGAGCTTGATGAGCGGGAGCAGTACAAGACCAAGGACCTGATGTTTGTTCATTTGCCTTTTGCTATACAGTACATGAACCCGGAAATGACGCTGAATGGGATGTGGGAAGAGGTGGCGGTTGTCATGGGAGACGACATTGACAAGATCGAGAAGGCTTATGTCTAGGGCATAAAACGCTATACCTTGAGTACATATTCAGGCAAGGAGGTTTCGGACCGCGCTCAGTACAGATTCAATCCGAAGCGACCTGATTGATATAAGTCAATTCGCGAGGAAATGGTATAAATACGACGGATGGTTTCAAATCGCGAGTGAAAGTCCCCAGCCATAGGCTTTAACTGTGGACACTAATTAACATATCATTTCATGCGCCCGTGCCTCTTCAAACCCCCCTTGTGAGTCTCACGCATATTGAACATTTCTATTCGTCGGTGGATTTCTCTAGCATTAGGACTTCATTGCAATAGCCAACCGTTGAAGCCGCTTAAACAACTACTGCGTACGTGGTATTTGACTCTTAAAATGATGTGCAGGTAAAGAAAAGCAAGACTTATCTTCGAGGAACATACTTACTTCTTAAGAATACAGAAATAGCTGCAACACACAAAAGGTGTCCACTGAGAAGAACAATTACCATCCCGCGATAGGCTTGAATCGCAGATACATGCCACCCTCAGGTTTCATCGTGATAACACCCCGCACCCGGGGCTCCTCCTTGGTGTGCAGCTCAATCTCGAACTTGCCGATGACACCAGCAACGGCACACCTCAGCTCAGCCTTGGCGAAGTCCCGCCCGATGCAGGCGCGAGGCCCGTGGAGGAACGTCATCTCTGCAAAGTTGGTAGACGTCCCGCCCGTCTTGTTCGGCCGCAGCGTGCCGTCCTCGCCCTTGTCGATCCACCGCTCGGGCACGATCATGTGCGGGTTGTCCCAGAAGTTGGAGTGCCTGTTGATGGCATAAGGCACGAGCAGGAAGTTGGTGCCCTTGGGGACAAAGTGGCCCGCGACGGTGGTGTCGTTGATGGCCTCGCGTACCGTGGCTGGCACGGGGTAGAGGCGGAGCGTCTCCTCGCATACGCCGTGCAGGTAGGGCATGCCTTCGAGCAGGTCCGAGGTGATCTCTGCGTCGTGGGACGGGATCGCCCCGTGGATCTCGGCCCTGAGCTTCTTCTGGATATCGGGGTATTTGGCGCAGAGGTAGCAGGTCCATGTGAGGGCGCTGGCAGTTGTTTCATGCTGGGCACGACCAAAAGTTAGCACGTTGAGAGCTTTCATGCCGATTCATGTAACAAATGTGGTGCGGAACCCACCCCAGCAGCAAGGAACGTAAGCATCTGGTCGCCGACCTGAGCGTCGGTGAAGTCACCAGTCTGGATAATCCTGGACAAGATGTCGTGCTCGGACAGGTCACCGCCTTCCTGGAGTTCAAATTTCTTCTGTTTGATGATATCCCTGCAGACGCCACGGAGAAACGTGCCGATCTCGTTCAGAAGCTTGTTCTCTTTGAAAGGAAGTATTCGGATGAGCCATTCAGGAATCATGAAATGCATGCCCAGAAAGACAAGGCGGCTAAACTCGGGTCGCAAGAGTTCGATGAAAGCGTCTGCTACGTCGTTGCTTTCCGCGGTCATCGATTTGAAGTCTCGTCCCATGGCAGTAGGGCCGATTATATCAAGCGTCAGTTTACTATGTTTTGAGTGTTAGCGAATTACTGACTTTCCTTCTAGAGCCTGTTGAACCTACCTCGCCCACTCACTGAGCTCGATGATGCCAAAGCCATCGTCTCCGTCGGGATTCCTCGCGATATCCTTCTCCATCTCTTGTAGTAAGATTTGTGTCTTTTCCCACATCAGGTTGTACAACTCTCGTATCCTGCGAACGTTAAAAGCAGGCGTCAAGATCTTCTTTTGGTGCTTGTGCTCAGCCCCCTCGCTCATGATGAGACCCCACCCAATCGCTCGTCCGAGAAACGCACGAACACCCCACGGCTTCTGGAAGTCGTACGAGTTGGTGTTCAGAATATCGCGGAGGGCTTCCGGTCCTGACACCAGGATCGGGGAGAGGCCGATTGTTCCAGGCATCCTGAGAAGCTGCGCGTCTGGTTCTATTTCCATCCATCGCAAGGCCGACTTCCCACGTGGGGACTCATAGAGTATCTGGCCGCGGTTTCGCTCCTTTAGATGCGCTAGGTCAGATATACAGTGGACGTCAAGTTGCAGGTCCCAAAGCAGACTTACTCCTGTGATGGCTGGAACGTCCCTGAGCGGGTCTCGGTATCTTGGGTATATGAAGAACTTATCGATGGCAAGCACAAAGAAAGATGCAGCGATGGAGGTCGCGTAAGGTCGGCTTAGTATGAATTCCGGTACTATCGAGGGATGAAACACTGATAACAGATAGCCCATTGCACCCCCAAGGGCTAGTAACCTGAGAAGAAAAAGCTCCAATGCACGTGCGGGATTCATTCTTGCGATCCTTTCACGAGACTACCATGCGTCAATTACATGTGCATACGCGGAAGAAGGTGAATGTGCACACAGAGAGATCTTTATTCAATCTGAGAGCCGAGATGTGGCCTGAAACCATGCGAGCTTGATGCCATCACAAGGCTGCGCGGTTGGGGTCGGTGTGCCTCGGCAGACTGCTGAAACATCTGAATGGCTGCCCAGAGCCGCCCAGAGTGCGGCATGCCCAGCTCATTGCAAGGAGGACCCTTGATGACACCAGTCGACAACACAAGCTCGTGCTGAATTACCCCATGCGGTCCCAGATGGGGACAGCGAATTCATCCGAACGATTCGCAGATTTGGGGTGCATGTGATAATCAGCCTTGCGGGCTGCCTGCAGCGCAATGCAGTGCAGTCTTGTGCATACCTATCGGAAGCCAAAATCAATCCGAGGCTCTAAACATGACGCGTGTCCAGGGAATGTAATAAGAGAAATAAGCAATTTTGTTATCCATTGTTATAACTCTTGCTCCTGTTCAAATTGTCTTGTGATGAGAAGGGTACCTAGGTACTTTCAAACCCAAGTTCGCCTCGGTTTATGTATGAATAAGCACTTTCAGCCGGAAAGACGGTTCGGTCAATTGGAGGAAAGTTTTGGTATCATCATATTCTAGAAGTATTTTCGCTTTCTATTCAAAGGGTCGAATACAGAACTGCACAGTGATTTCCACGTCACATGGACTATCCAGATCGTGGGCCGGCTCCGATGCAACAAACGTTGTGTCCCACTGTTTTCCTCCATGATGTTGGTCCGCGCCGTGTCTTCTGTGTTCCTGTGCGGTCATTCTGCCTTGGCGCTCCCAAAGAAACTCAGCAAAGGGGTATCATGCAGCCGTTCAGCTGTGCTACTGGCTGTAAATATTTGAAAGTGCTGCACCAGGTGCTATGTGAATGGTCTTTTTTTCCACGTCTTGAGACCCACTCTTTAGACTGATATATACGGCTGTACTCTCCTCTTGGTCAAAGGCTTCGTACAGAGAGTTCGTATGGTCTCACAAGATCGGAAATTCCGGAACAATTCCTATGCAATGTCCACATCCGAAAGGTGCATGGGAAGATTGTCATGCTCAATCGCAGGGTATATAGATGGAAGACCCTCGATTCAAGAATGCGATGGTACATACGTGATAAGCTCACGCCATGGCTTCAATATACACTGAGCGGGCTTGTCAGCATCACCAGGAGTTTACATCGGACTTCATGGATGCAAAGGCCAACGGTAGCTGTGTCACATTGGGGCCCCCAACAAAAGAGCAAAGACTCATTTTATTCATACAAATGCGCTGTGTGATCTCGTCGACGAAGATTCCCATCTCGCGCATTTTGTAGTCTTGTAGATAGCCTAGAACCATTCGTGGCGGTTCAGGACCCAACATGACTTTCACTTGCATCCGGCTTCATCAGGTGATCCAAATGAGTCGTGCAAGTTTTTAACAAGCAAGTTAAAGCATCAAATGGCCCGTCAGAATCCACTCAGAGGCCCCCGGAGCTGCTCTTCAAAGCCAACACCACTGTGCCATGGTTCCGGATGTGATTGATCCTTCAAGTCTCGAAGAGGCACACTGGACTGCATCCGGGAAAGCGAGAGAGAGAGACAGAGATATGACAAGAAAAACGTTGACAGGTTCCAAATCCTTCGATGCACTGTTCTACTTATCAAGGAGGGGGGGGGTGACAGGAACCGGCTGAGGTGATAGTAGCAGTCGGAACGGAGCTTTAGCACACGCCTACGGGCCGTCGCGGTGTTGATTACCCGTGGGTGGCTTCGAACGCAACCCCCGCAGTTCGCACGTAGACTTGGTAGACTACTTACCTGGCACCCGGAGCGACAGGGATCGGTGGCCGCGGCGGGCGAGAGAGCCTGGGTGCAGCCAGCTGCTGGGCCAAAAGCGGCAGAACGGCATGTCTTTGGCATCATTTCTCGGCTTGGGAAGATGCCGTGATCCTGCTCCCATTATTTCCCTTTTGACAAAACCTGCACTGCTTCGATAAGACGAACGATGTTGCAGAATCGGTGAGCCGTGGGAATCTGCAGGTACTCATTGCAAGTTTCGAGCTGCAGCAGCTGATGTTTTGGTTAGTGAGAGGCCCGAAGTCCCCTTACCCAGTACAGATTGCGGTCCGTTTGAACGCCCTGTGTTACGACTGCCCACTGCGTGATTTGCTGGCTACAGATGTAGGTTTCGGGCCCGGAGCAGCGCGGGCTGGGTCCCTTTGATCCGGTCTGCCGGCTAGTTTGCGTCACACATCCCCAGCGATCTTGTGCGACCAATTGGTTCTACAGTAGTCTGCAGCGACTGGTCTAGAAACTCGGGAGTCCTGACTAACCCTCATTTGCCTCCCAAAACCTTAACGCTTCAAAACAAAGGCCAATTTGTAGGTATTAGAAACCGTAGAGAATGCGGTATTACTGTACACTTTGACATGAGTGAAGATGCTCTGCCTCAGCCGGGGCTTCCGACGACGAAATTTCCCCTATTAACAATTCACGCACTGGTTGCTAAGACCTAGGGTCAAACGGACTCAATGAATGCTCGCCACCTTGAAGATGCCCGGGTTCAAAAATACGCTCTCCCCCAACATTCACTTGAGGCTTTTAGGGATAGGGCAACGAGTGGCGGTAACCCTTGTCACTCCTCTCCTCTTCAAACACTAACCAAGCGTTTCGCGTGGACCGGTCTGAATGTTGCACCGGCCCTCCGCTCCTCCATCCTGCAACACTGCTGTTGCTGCTGCTGCCGCTGCTGCTGCTCCTGTGCCCCAGTGAAAGACCACCTATTGCCAAGGTGCCTGCAACAGCTCCCCCCCTCGACGCCTCGACGCGCGCGCGCCTTGATATAAGTTGAGCTTTACCCCGTGGTGTTCTCTCACGGTGAATTGGACCAGAATTCTTGCTCAGGTTCACCGACTACCCCCCAGTCTTCCCTCTGATTGCGCCTGCATTCTATAGTGTACGAACAAACACAACTGCCGTCCTTCCTCTTGAGCTGTCCTCAGCGACTCTCACCATGGCGCATCTTTCTATTGTCGCTGCAGTGCTGCTGGGCGTGTCATACGTCATTTTCAGAGTGCTCAACATCATCGTCGAATCTCGGAGACGGAGGACTCGTGCCCGCGAACTCGGTTGCAAGGAACCGCCACATGAACCCACTCATCTACCCTTTGGATTGGACATGGTCAGAGCCGCGTTGGCGGCTGATATGGCAAAACTGTTTCCAGAATGGATCAAACAGCGTGCTGACGCAATGGGCGTCAATACTTGTAAGTTCAGGTTGAACAAAAAGGAGGGCGGCCCGTGGCGGGGGTGGTTGCATGTCGAGGTCGCCGATCTGATGCTGCATGCCTCAATAGCCAGTCTCTTTTGAGTGGAATGTGTATCTTCAGTTGCTGATTCCATGTGCTCGGCAGGGAGATGCTCGGTCTTTGGGCAGACCAACGTGCTCACAGTGGACCCAAAGAACATCCAGACAATTCTGGCGAACGACTTCGGGACCTTTGACCTTGGCCCGCAGAGAGCAGGCATGTTCTGGCCCATGTTGGGCAACGGAATCTTCACCCAGAGTGCCGCAGAGTGGAAACATTCTCGTGAGCTGATGCGGCCTCAATTCACGAGGGATCAAGTCGCCGATCTAGAACTGGCGGAACGACATCTGCAAAACATGATAAGCGCATTACATGACAGGCTGCAACCTGACGGCTGGACAAATCTAGTGTGAGCACCTTATAGACAAGATCCGAACCCCTGCACGGTGAGACACTTGTCGCATTTGTGGCCTGTCTCACTGTTTGTCGTATAGTCGTTTGTCAAGCTGCAGCTTTTGAGATGGGCCGTGGATATCTGTTGTCCGAGACCGTCCCATTCCTGCATAACGCTGCTGAAGGCAGTACTCTGATAGCTAATTTTCAAATGCCGTAGGGACCTTCAAGTGCTGTTTTTCCGCCTCACTCTCGACTCTGCAACAGAGTTCCTGCTTGGCGAGTCAGCAGACTCTCAGCTGCAGAACATCCCAGGATACAGTAAGAAGCTCAACTCGGCAGAGGACATCCACAACATCGACTTTGCCTTCCACTTCGACAGGGGCCAAGCCGGGCTTGCTACACGCGCCCACTTCGGACCGTTGTACTGGCTGTACAGCCCGGCCCCATTCAAAGAGTCGATCAGGCAGTGCAACATGTTCATGGACCACTACGTCAAGCGGGCGCTGAACAGCGACCTGCGCGAGAAGGGCGTCGAGCACAACGGCAAGCCCAGGTATGTCTTCCTGGACGCCCTGGCCGAGCAGACCCAGGACCCGATCGAGCTCCGCTCGCAGCTGATGCACATCCTGCTCGCCGGGCGCGACACCACCGCCTCGATGCTGGGCTGGCTGTTCATGCTGCTCGCGCGCGACCCGGCCCGCTACAAGAAGCTGCGCGACGTCGTCATCGAGGAGTTCGGCACCTTCTCGCGCCCCAAGGAGATCACCTTCGCCCGCCTCAAGAGCTGCCAGTACCTGCAGCACTGCAACAACGAGACCCTGCGCCTGTACCCCGTCGTCCCCATCAACGGCCGCTGGGCCTACAAGGACACGGTGCTGCCCACCGGCGGCGGGCCCAGCGGCACGGACCCCGTCTTTGTCCCCAAGAACTCGTCCGTCGACTACTCCGTCTACGTGATGCAGCGCCGCAAGGATATCTGGGGCCCGGATGCCGACGAGTTCAGGCCGGAGAGGTGGGAGGGCCGCAAGGTCGGCTGGGAATTCCTGCCGTTCAACGGAGGGCCCAGGATATGCCTCGGCCAGCAGTTCGCCCTCACCGAGTCGAGCTATGTGACTGTGCGGTTGCTGCAGCGGTTCGACGCGATTGAGAACCTGGAGAGGGACCCTGTGGTCAAGCAGAACCTTACCTTGACGACTTGCAGCGCCAATGGTGTCAAGGTCAGGATGCACGCCGCTGCCGAGTAACGAGGTCTATGGAGAGGCGTCAGGCGAGCGGTTTGCGTATGTGACGAGGAGGTCGGGGGTGTCCGTATGTAGCATTTCTTTGGAACGGCGTCTAGAGGAGATTGGTGCATGTGTTTAAAACAGCCTCCATTTCCGGGCTGTTAGTCGTTCAAGGACTATTATGTATACTACCACACCTGTCTTTCCAGATGTGTGGGCGGTGTCAATCCATGAATTGATGATCGCTGTCTCAATCCAATGATGGATGAATTTATGAGTGTCTCGGGGTTGACTGGTACGCTTTGCTTGCGCTGAGTCTCAAATGGTCAGCTTTACAGTTGCGTGCCCCACTTTCGGAACAGCCGTACCTTCGGAACGCTAAAATCTTAAAATCGTCACATAATTTCATATATTATATAATTATCGTACAGAATCAACTGTAAAGCTATATATGATTAAGGTATAAATTTAAAGAGATTTTAAAAGATTTTAAGATATATATTAATTAATTATAATTAAATAGCAGCGGTTTATAATTTTAAATTTTAATTCTTTATATAAGAAGTAATTTATAATATAGTTTACCACTAAGTGGGGCAGATTAAGAAATAAGACACGTTCTTTTCCTAATAAAAAACATTTATATTAACCTTACTCACTTCTTTAAACTAGGCCTAATTAAAATATAAATTTTAGCATTATTTTATTTATATAATTTATAAATAATATATTTTTCTTATAATTATAAGATTTCTTTTACTTTATTTATATTAAAGAAAATTAATATTAATACTTTTATTTTTATAATATAAGTAAAGTATAAAGAATCTTAAAACTTTAATAATAATAATAATAATAATAATAATAATAATAATAATAATAATAATAATAATAATAAAAAATATAATTTATAATAAATAATTATAAACTATTTTTTATTTAAAATTATATTTATTTAAAGTTTAAAATATAATAAAATAAAGAAAAAATAATTATAATAAATAAATTTATAGCTTTATATTCTTTAAAACTATTAGTTAGGCTTAGGGCCTAGGGGTGCGTATATATAAAAGCAGAAAGCAGTAGGCAGAAATAATTTAATTAACTTAATAATAGTTTTATTAAAGCTATCGCTAGAAGGGCAATAGCTATAGGCTAGTTTAGAGAAAGCGTTTTAGCCGGATTATTTATCGGGCCGAGGGGCTATAGCTAACTAATTAGCTATAGCTATTATAGCTAACTACTACTATTTCTATATTAATAGTCTTTTAATTTAGCTATTATTATACCGTTATTAAATATCTTAAAAATACCCTTTCCTCCGAATTAATAAAATAAATTATATACCTATAGTAATTAATTATCCTTCTAAATTATTATAGTTAATATAGCCCTTTACCCGAATTGTTAACTTATTAGTATTAACTAAGCGTTCTAGCGCCTTATTTAGTAATACCTTTATTATAGCATCGGCGGGGTTATTATTTCTATTAATCTATTATATCTTATATATCTTTTATCTTTTATATACCTAGTATAGGGCTATAATATTGATTATTAGCCGCTTCTTTTTTGTTATATTTAATTTAATAAAATACTTATATAGTAAATAGAAATCGGTATAAATTATAAAAGGAATTATAAAGAGGTTAAATTAATCGGTAATTAGCCTTATTGTTAATAAGAGTATTACCCCGATATTAAAGCCGCTAGCTATTTTATAAATTTTAAAAGCTAATACGCTTCTTATAACCTGCTTATACTTTATAAAGAATTAATAAAGTATATTGCTATATATTTTATATTGTAAAAGGTTAATATTCTTCTCTTTATTAATAAGGGCTATTATATAGCCGATTTATAAGCTAAGGTTTTAATTATTAGTAAAGGACCTATTTATAAAAACTATTAGGGTTGCTGTTGCTAAATCGATTAGTATATATTATAGCCTTTAGTTAAGGTTAGCCGTCTGCTATTCTAGCTATTTATTAAATTTACTATAATTATTATAGTTTAATTCTTAGGCTTATATAGCTATAGAGAGGTTAAATATAGCTTTTAGCTAGTAGATTAAGGCAATATAGGCCTTATAAGCTTATTAGTAAAGGTATTGCTAAGGGTAATTGTTAGTATTTATATTAATTAATTTAAGCTTAACGCCTTAGCCCTTTTACTTTATCTCGATAGCGCTATTAGAGGCTATTATTAACTTATAGCTATTAAAGTTAAATAACTATATAGAGGAGAATATAGTTTTTAGTTTATATTTAATTTCCGCCTTTTAAATCTTCTTTTCTTTAATAGCCGAAAATACCGGATTTATAATAATAAGGGTATTATTAGTCTATATTTTAATTAGCTTAAATATTTTTTTTTTATTACTTATAATTAAAAGGTACGGGTTATAGCTAGAAATTCTTATTCTTAACTTTTTATAATAATATTTATAATATATAGCCTACTAGTATACGCCGGCCTTAGCGATATTATAAAGCGGTTTAATTAATTATATAATTATTCCCTTTAAATATTTTACCTTTAATTCTTATAATAATTATACTAGAATTATTTATAATAACTTGCTTTTTAACTATGGGTAAGCTTAAGTAATATTATGTAATTTAAGAGCTATTTACTTTATAAGAAAGGAGGTAATAATTGCGATAACTAATTATTAGTTAACCTGTTAGATTATTAGCGATTAGGTTAAGATAGACTTCTTCTTATTATCGTTATAGCCCTAGATTATAAATCTTAATTTTTTATATAGTTGCTTAGTCTTATTCTTAATCTTATAAATTATTTAGGCCTTAAATAATCTGGTTACCTTATAAAAGTTACAGCTAAAGTGTTTAAATTTAAAGATATTATAGGTAATTAAATCGGTAATCTTTTAATTATTTAATTCTTTAAATAGGTTGCTATTAGCTATAATAATACCTTTACGGCATAATTTAAGTAATAGTGTATAATTATTCTTTTTCTTTTAGGTTAAAAGGGTTTTAGAAACTTAAGGTTATTTCCTAAGTTATCCCTATTATTATAATAGCTATTAGCGGCTAATAATACTAGCGCCTTTTTAATTTAAAAGGGGAGTATATAAGGTTACTATAATAATTATATCTTTTATATAATTTATATTACCCTTATAAATATTAATTTAATTGCTATTAGCCTTATTATCTTTAGTAATTAGTTATTCCGGGGGTAATAGCTATATACTCTTATTATATAAATATAGCTATATATAAGTTAATTTAAATTTTACCGGGCTATTAGGGAGGTTTAGAATAAGGTTATAGCTGTTAATAGCAATTAGCTTATATAAACCTTATTAACCGCCTTTTTTATATTATACTTAAACTTTACTTTAAAATAGAAAGGCTAGTATATTAATTATACTAGGGCTATTTTTTATATAGATTACTTTATTAATTTAGCGCTTTACCGAAATCTTCCGGAGGGCCTTTATTACCTTTTTTATAACTTCCGCTTATTTTTAAATAAATAATATAGATAGCGAGTTAATTAATATTTATAAATAAGCGTTAAAGATTAATAGTATCGGGATAAGGCTATCGGGGCTTAAAGTATTATTTATAGCTTTAACTGCTATTTATAGGATTACTTTAAGGCTATAGTAGCTTAATAGCTTAACGGAAAGAATTTTATACGCCCGGCGGAAAGGTTTATAATATCTTTTAACCTTTCCGATTAACTAATAGACTTCTATAGGGATTTATTTATAGCTTATTTTTATTAACCTTGCTTTATTACGGAACTTTATTAATACGAAATTTATTTTTATATTATAGGAAATCTATTTTAAAGGGCCGATATATATATTAATTTATATCTAGTATAGGACTTTTTATATATCCTTTATAGAAAGAGATATAAGAAAATAAGCCGCTTAAAAGAAGGTTGCTAAATTAATTATATATAAGACTAGCTTTAAGTTTAGATAAATAATATTAATAATTAACTTATAATTAAAATTATAATTATCCTTTAATATAAATTTAAACCTTTTAAGTATTAAATTATAAAGTTAGCAATAATAGCAGAATTTAGTTATTATAGTTAATATAGGCATATTAGAATTATAGCTTAAATCTTTTAAAAGCCGGGTTAATTAATTTATCGATAGGTAGCCGAAGCAGTAGTATAGCTAGCATAGTTTAGGCTTAATAAAGAAAAGGCCGGCTTTTTACCTTAAAAGAAAAAATTATAGGTAACCCTATTTATAAATTACTAGGTATATTTTTTTATAGCTAAAATTATTATATTATATTATCTTATTAATAGTATTTTAGAAGAATATGCTTAGTTTATTTATATCTTATATATATAGAAGAAAGGGTATTAGGGCCTTAATTATATAAAATGTAATTAGCCCAATTAGTATTTTAATCGTAATAATACCGATAGATATTAATTTAAAGTCTTTTTTAAATTTAATAAAGGCTTTACCTATTTATAAAGGGTTTATTATTACTATTAGGTTATTTTACCGGAAGGTAAGGTATTGCTTATAGCTAGCTATAAAGAATTCGGCTGCCTTAATATCGGGAATAATACCTTAAAATTATAAATATAAATATCGTTCCTTAATTGTAAATTAATTAGTAAATATATTATTATTATAAATAGCTTTTTCTTTAAAAGCAATTAAATAGAAAAAGGCTTTATCCGTTAAAAAAGCGTTTACTTTTTTATTATTAAAGTATATCTTCTTATTATCGCTATCGGAAATATTTACTTTCTTTATCTTATAGCCTTTATATTTTATAATATAAGCAGCGATATCCTAATTTACTATAGGGTAATTATAGTATTAGTATTATATAATAAATTAACTTTATAATTATTATCTTTTTTTAGGGGTATATTTTATTAACTAATAGCCCTTTTTATTATAGATAAAGTACTTTTTTTAAGTTAATAATTGCCGGTTTAAGTATTATTAGTAATAGCTTTTTTAAAATAATTATTTTCGGAATAAGGTTTTAAAGCCTTTTTAATAATTATTATTATATCGATAATTAAGATATATTACTTCCGCCTTATTACCAGTCTCTTTTAAGTTTTAAATAAAGATATTCCAGGCCTTCCGGGTAAAAAAGATATTAAGGTAAAATTTAAGGTTTTAAAATAGCTTCTTATAAGGTTTCGCCGGTATAAATAAAGCTGCTTTAAATTCCGCTATTCCTATATAGATATAAATAATTTAATTATAGAAAATCTTATTACCTTTATAGCTTAGGCTAAGGGCTTATTAGTAAAGTTATAGCTTTTTAAAAAGAAGGCAAAGGATTTTATAAAGGCTTTTACTAATATTATCCCTATTATCTTAAAAGGTTTAAAAGGTTATCTATATCTAATTATTATAGTATTATTATCGATTAATATCGGTATTAAAATACGTTTTAAGCTTATAATATACTATATTAAAAGTATTATTATAGCCGATATAATAGATAAAATAGTTTATTATATAGCCCTTAAGGATTTTTAATAATATTATATAAAATTAACTAGGCTTAATTTTACTATATCTGTAATAAAGAAGAAAAATTTTTAATTTATCTTTAAAAAGGTTATATACCTTTCCGCTTTATTTATAATTATTATTCTAACTTTTTATAAATCTTAAGATCTTTTTAAGGTTAAGTCTTTTATTAGGATAAAGCTAAAAAGAAAGGTATCGGTAAGGGTTATATAATACTTTTGCTATTATTAATACTAGATATAATATTCCTTTTTAGCGGTATAAGGTACCTACTACTTATAATTATTAATATTTATAAGTTTTTTAATAGTTTTCTTTTTAAGGGCGAAATCCCTATAAGATAGCAGGATTATATAGAGGTCGGTCTGCTTTTTTATATATTTCTTCTTCTGCTTATAAAGAAAAAGAAAAAGCCTAAAAAAAAGAAAAGGCTTAAGGGGGAGGGAAAGCTTAAAAAGGAGAAAAAGGCTAAAAAGGAGAAAAAGCCTAAAAGGGGTAAAGCTACTCTTAATATAGTTTTTACCATCTATAATAAGGTAGTAAAAAGCTATTTTCTAGCTACCGAGGTAGGAATACCTTTAGGTTAATATTATAAAAAGGGCTAAATACCGGTTAAGATTAAGTTTCGATAGAGATAATAAGGCGTTTCGGATTATATAGGGTTTAGCCGCTCTTTATATAGGGTGATATTTATTGCTATTACTTAAAGAAATATAATTTTCTATTAATTCTTATTATACTTTAAAGCTCGGTTTCTTTTTAATCGGAAATTTAATTAAAGAAAAGCAGGTTAATAAATTATTAATTAATCCCTTTATTATTAAGTTTTATATAAACTCCTTTTTCTTAAAGTATTATTTTTAGTTTTTAAATCTATTACTAGTTAGCGGCGTTAAATATTTTAATAGTTTAGCTATTAAATTTCTTTTTAAAGTAGGTAAAAAAAAGATTATTAACTTTCCTGCTTAGCTAAAATAAATTTATTTTATAGGTAAGGTATATAATAATCTTCTTAAGTGCTCTTTTTTATAAATTTATAACTACTTTAAAAAGGGTAGGGTTTATAGCTTTTTAGCCGATATAGCTAACCTTTAGGTAAGTCTTTTTAAGTTTTTATATATATACTTTATCGTTTTTATTATAAGCTAGGGCTATAGGCCTTTTAAAGGAAGATTTAGGAGATTCGGAAGATATTTTCGGAGTTTTTCTATTTTTAAGGAATATTATAATACTAACTGCTATAGCTTATAATTAGCTTAAAAGATTATTTACCCGCAGATAATAATCTTTGGTAATCGGGAGAATTACTATATAATTTAACTAATAAAGTTATTTCTCTTCTAATAGTTATCGTCGGCAGCAGCTGCCGGTTACTTAAGGAAAAGGGCAGTTATTTAGGAAAAAAGAAAGAAAAGAAAGAAATAAAGGTAAAAAAAAAGGAAAAAGAAAAATAAAAATAGCGATAATAAGAAAGGATATAAGGTATAAAAAAAGTATAGGTTATAGTAAGGTATTTAAATAAAGGTTTAATATAAATAGAAGTTTTAAGATTAAAAATATATTAATATTATAAAGGTAAATTAAGTAATAATCCTAATAAAGTTATCTCGGGCGTATTTTAAATGCTATATATAGTTTACCGGTTTTAAATTATTAGCTTTTCCGGCTAACTTATTTTATATTTTAAAGTAAGGAAAATATATTTTTATTATCGATTAAGGTTTTTTTCTCGGTTTTAAGCTTTTAAGGGTTTTAATTTGCGCTTATTATAAGGGTAAAAAAAGGGAAAAAAGGCCGGAGGTTTAAAAGGAAAGGCACCCTTTAATAAGGCGCCTTTTTTATAGCTTAGGCTATAAAAAAGGTTAAGAAAGAAAGGGATTATAATATATAACTATAATAATCGCTCGAAAAGAATATCGGAAGAAGAAGCTTATCGAGATAAAGTCGATAATAAAGTAAGCGTAATAAAGTATACCGGAGGTTATAAATATTCTTATTAAGGGTTTTCTTTATAAGGAAACTTAGTAATAGTTATAGGCGGTAGCTAACGGCTAATCTTAATATTTTTTAAATATAAGCTTATAGCTACTGAATTAAAAAACGCTTTAATTATAATATAAAAATTGTTACTCGATTAATATAGTTTAAAAGCCCTATAAATAACAGCCTATAATTAATAATAATTAAGGTCTGCCTTTTTAACCTTACTATTAGGGATTGCTAAATAATTACTAATTAGTATTAATTAAGCTTAGGGCTTAAGGGTATATATATATAAAAGTAGAAAGTAATAGGCAGAAATAATTTAATTAACTTAGTAATAGTTTTATTAAAGCTATTGCTAAAAGGGTAATAGCTATAGGCTAGTTTAAAGAAAGCATTTTAGCCAGATTATCTATCGGGCCGAGGGGCTACGGCTAATTAATTAGCTACGGCCACTATAGCTAACTGCTACCATTTCTATAAAAACTTTAATTTAATTTATATTTAAGCTTATTAATAAATAACTTTATATAGTAAAAAGTATTTATTATATCGTTAAATATCTTTTAAAAGGTTTTATAAATATTTAAAAAGGAAAAATTATAAAGTAAAAAAGAATCTTTTAATAAAAAAAATAGAAATTAATAATAAAGAATATTTTTAATTATAAAATAAATAATTAAAGTAAATAATTTTATTTATTAACGTTAAAAAAATATATTATTAAAAAAGTAAATTAAAAAATATTAATAAAATTTAAACTTATACCCTTTATATTATTAATATAAAAAGGTACTTTAATGTTTAACTATTACGCTATAATATTATAATAAATAGTTATATAATATAATTTTATATTTTTATTACTTTTATAAAAATAATAAATAAACTTTAAAAAAGTAATTATATTTTAAAAGTTTAATTAATTACTTTTTAAAAATAATTAATTAATTTATTAAAAAGCTATTAATTAATAAATAAGTTAACTATAGTAGCAATAGAGGCTATATACGGTGTTTATTATTGCGGCCATAAAACGTAATATACTTACTAGGGGGAGGGGGGGTAAATAAAAGTATCGCAAAAGCACTATAATAAAGTGTGGCAATAATATTAAAATTAAATTAATAGGTTAACATTATTTTTTTTTATATGCCTTACATTATTTATATAAAACGGAAATAATGTAACATTTAATCTATATTAAAATGTATTAACATAATATTAAATTTTAATATAATGTTAAGTGTTTAATATATACCTAAAAAATTAAGTTTTTTTTTTCCTTTTTTTTTTTAAGGTACCTAACCCAACTACTTATTTCTTTTTTTCTAGCTTAACTATAAGCTTCTTAACAATTTACAGAGCTACAGAAATATCTAAAAATAGCTACAGATTTAGAGATAATAAGGTTCGAACTAGTGGCCTTCTCGTTTTTAACATCGCTAACATATACTAACATTGTATTAGCGCTAATATAGCGCTAATATAGTATTAGCGTTAATATAGTATATTTTTTAATATAATATCGCCCTTTAAAATAATTTTAATCTAATAGTATTTTGATAGCCTTTCCTTAATATTTTGCTATAATTTTGGAATTTTAATTAAATATTAATTAGTGATTGAATTGCGTGGTCCATTTAGAAACCCCCCCTCCCCCCGGTAGGTAGGTAGTTAAAGCGTGGTTAAAATAACATAGTCTGATTGGCTGGCGCCGCTGAGTTAGCGCGAGTCGGTGAATCCTCCGTTGACGCCGGTGTGAATCACCGAATTCTTTTGTGTCTAGTCTCGTGAGATGTGGCGTGGTGACCTCATAAGCGTTGTCGGACCGTGAGTGGGAATAAGTTTCGCCGCAAATCCTCGTAAACCACGCTCTCTGGCCTTTGACAATCCTCCGCGGTGGGAACATTACTCGAGACTTCTCCTGATTATGGCGTGACGTCGATGTGGGTGTGGATACCTACGTAGAGTATGTGCGATACCTTATCCACTCCCCATCATCAATGTCCGTTTCTCGGCGCCCATTCGGCGTGCAAGGACTAAGATAATGCCTCAAATACGATATATAAAAATGACGGGCTTCCTGCACAGACGGGGAGACTACCCAGGTAGCACAAACCTAATCCCTTGAGCACTAGTTTGAAGATTTTCACTACGTCACGACTCGCAAACAACGCCACGGTGGTTCTCACAATACGCATTTCTGTAAAGGACAGCGCAAACAACAAGCGCCCAGAGATTGAATTTTTAATCCAAAAAGTCAGAAGCACGTCTTTAAAGAGCTCTCGGAAGAAGCTATCAAGACCAAGATGCCCCTGCCCGAGTTCCTAACAAATACGCCCCTCCATCCGTCGTTCGATAAGGACATCCGCGACACTCACCTGATATATGACTACGACGCTCAGGATGCAGACGGCAACCCGGAGAAATGGAGATATGAGATGTGGTTCTGTTCCGAGGACAAGATCAACTACGCGATCCACGGCGGGCCTATGGCCGGAAGGATCAACTACCAGACGTGTCAGTACCAGTGTATCCGCCCGGGCGAGCTCTGGCAGTGCTCGTGGCTAGAGTAGGTCTCCTTAGTTTTACCTGTTCCTGTGCCGCTGCAGAAGTTAGCACAACGCCTCTTGAGAGCATTTGTGGAACTAACTTATGTATTCACCTGGCAGGGAAACCGGCACTGTCTGCTCGCTTGTCTACGATATCCCGAACAGGAAGATCTCAACGCTGATCTCCTTCTCAAAGGGTCACTGGGAGCATCCTCAGGACGCACACGGCGATAAGCGGAAACCTGAGGACTTTGAGCGCTGGAGGGGCCTAGCGAAGCTGGGACATCAAGCGGAGAGATTCATGTTGTCTGAGCAGGCAGACATCAAGGAGATCTACAAGGGCGCGGGAGATCTGGTTCCCATTGCACCAGACGTCGTCACGATATGACCTGGTCCGATTGTACAAGTTTGTGGGCTTTGACTCGTGGGTCAAAGCTACCGACTGGGAAGACAAGACTATCAGGATATTCACTACAAACTTTAGAATCCATATCTTCATATACAAGAGCCACTGGGCTTTGAATCAGTGCCGTGTCATACATATAGCCCTCCAACCACGAAATCTTACACACATGATATCTCTGCGGCTGTCGACGGGATTCAATACGGTGACTTACTAGGCTTGACCTCTTGAGCTACCATTACAAAAGTAATACTGATTCACACTAGGAATGTGCTATTATGGAAGGGTCCAACATCCAATTATATCAATTATAGATAAACTATATCGATTATACTCTACGCATCTGTACAGTCAGCATCGGTGATTGGATCAGACTACCTACCTACCTAGGTAACTACGTGAGGAGCTCCCTGTACTCAATCACTGTCACCACAGTCAGCAGACTGTCTGTGGACACATATGTGTATTATATCTTGACTTGAGGAAAGTATCGATGTACTGCTTGGGTATTTCGACATCCTTCAACCGAACAACGTGATCTGCTATGGAAACTGACTCTGCAGCTAACGGGTCGCCTTCCTCTTTTCAGCCGCATCCGTCGGGGAAAGGCTGATCACGGTGACTAGTGTGATAAACGGCAACGGCTATAGAGACATGGGTTCCTAGCCGAGGATTGCAAAGAGCACATCGGTTGTGGCGATGTAACCCTAGAGATCAGGACAGGAAGAACCTTCGTGTGCGTGGCAAAGCCGAACTCACAGGTCTGGGCCTTTACTGACGGAGGAAGAATCAATCTGGAGCCATGTCGTGCCACAAAAAGATGTGCTGTGATTGTTTAGGTATACCCCAGAAAATAAGAGCTAGTACCGAACGCGTAGGTGCGTGTTGCTGTACTACGTTACATTCTCAGGACCAACAGAGCATAAAGCGCGGAAGTCTTCTCATAGGGATGCGTCCTCGTGACGCAGGGACCAAGAGGAGGGGATGATCGTTTCCCAGCGTGCCCGAGAAACATTCGGTCTAGACTGGACCGATAACATCCGTCCTTACAGTGGAATCCACCAACTGTTGTAACAGGCGGTGGTGCCTACTTGATATGGGATTTCTGACAGCGGTTGGGGTGTGGGGTACCAGGCAAGACCCTGAGAGGAACCAATGCTACCTTTGGGCCAAATTGCTATCCCATGCCCATGCACGACGATGCATGAGCTATCAGTTCCCCCCTCAGATACCCAATCAACTGCTGATCTGGGGTATCAATGGTGCCGTCAAAGTGGAATTGATGGGCGATACTACACAGGTCCCAGTGATGGGCGGGACATGATTCACTGGGATCAAAGACACAAATGTTGATATTCATGGCCGGCGTGGACCAGGTCCACGCCGGCCATGACCGAGAACCGCGAGGCCTACCTGAAGCGAAAGACGTCCGAGGCCCGTGCTGTTGTGGTAGACGAGGCCGCCTGCATCCACCGGGCCGATCTCTACTGCGTCTGGGGAAACACGTTGCTGCCTTGCGTCCTCGGCGGTGATCCAAGACAATTGCGGCCAGTGGTCAGCTGCTGGACCGCTCGCTGTTCCCGTTCCTGGCGTCACTGCTGTGGCTGAAGCCTATCCTTATCATCCAGGGCATCCAGCACTGGGCGCCGTCGAACCTGTCGTACAAGACGCCCGGCATGATTCTGTATGTTGCACATTTGGCCCTTCTGACACAGCGAAAATCGGCTGACATCTGCTGTCTAGGTCCTTCATCTTCATGTATTGGCTGCCACGCCGTCATCTGGCATGGTGGGAGAAGTATAATTACGTTCTTTCAGCAGCATTGACAGCCGGTGTTGCCATCAGTGCCCTGGTAATGTTCTTTGCCGTGTCCTACCGTCCAGTTAGTCTCAAGTGGTGGGGCAACACCGTCAGCTCCGCGGGAGGTGATGGAAGCAGTGTTGGTATACTGCCTTTACCAGACCGCGGATGCTTCGGTCCGGAGAAGGGTCACTTTCCGTCGTGAAACAGGCATGAGCCATGGAGACCAAGACGCGGGTTGTCGCAGACGAGGGCGATGGAGTGGATTCGAGATAATTAATTGCAATGTGAATGAAATTGGGTATCTTGGTATCTTAGTTCGTGATGCACTCCTGACATGGCCTGGCGTCCGATTGAACCTTCTCAACGCCCCATCAGCCGCGATAAGTGCTCAAAGAAACAGTAACGCCTAAGCACCATTGCCCACTCGGCACTTTAGTTAGTGGCGGGGCCTTTCCAGACGTTCCTCTTACCCGACTTCGACACTACGATCGGTCGGGTGCGCGGCTGCAGCGGGGTATACCAAGGGAGCTCTGCTTTCTCCTGGTTCTCTTTGGACATCACACCTCTCTTCTTCCTCGGGTTTCTCCGTCTAGATCGGTGGCTTCCATCTCGGACCGGATTCGTGCTTGTCATCTCAATCTCGTCCTCGCTATCCTCTGGAGTCTGAAAGACTGCACTCTCTGCCTGGGCTGTCCCCCCAAGGCAGGCAGGGCACTTCCGCCCCTTGAATCTCATACCCTCTTCTAGTTGCCCTCTCGACATGCCGCATTCCACACAATGAAGACCGCAAAGAAATCTGTAGCAGCCTTTGACGCAGCACTCGACCTTCCAGGTACAGTCCTGCCCGAGATGGACGCCGCCACAGCGGCACCGCTTCAGCTTGCACTGCGAGCCACTGTGGCCTTTCATCCCGCACATACAGCAGCGCGCCTTGCAGGTCATGGCGTTCTTGTGTTTGAAGTGTCCTGGCGGGTGGGTGTTGCCACAGTTCCGCGAGCAGAGCACTGCACACTTCGCAGCGACGTGATACTGCGGAAAGGGCCCGCACTTGCACCTGTTGTGCTTCGCGACAGGGCAGTCCGGTGCCATGTGGCTATTCCCATGCTGTCCCGTCTGTTGGTCTTCCTCTTCGTCTGTAATTGCGTTGAATGCTGTTGGTCGCAATGGTCGGGCCGCGTTTAGCTCACTAACAACGTAGCTGCTAAGGCTGTTCGGTGCGCCACAAAACCCGCATGGCTTAAGGCATTGAGCCAAATGCCGAATTCCACAATTTGGACACGGGTACACGCTAGATTTGTCCTTGGTGGCCTCGCCCAAAATCTTGTGAAGCATACTGTTGAGCTGTGCCCATTGGATCTTTTCGACATCTGTCCCACAGAGGCGCATGTTTTCTTCTATGCATTCGTCCAGGGCATTCAAGCGTGCTGAATATTCAGAGGTCGACGAAATTTGGCAGGTGTCGTGATGGGCGTCATTTTGTGCTTGGTTTTGATTCCTCCTTTCTTCGCAGCACTGTCTGGGTAGGGAGTTCCAGTCAAACATCTCGCCGATCCGAGTCCTGCTTAGGCTTCGTCGTCGACTGCGCTGGCTCATCGTTGCCAGCGTCATTCGTGGGAATACCATGGAACTCTTCAGGTGCATGAATGATTGTGGAAGACGAGCGGAAGTGAACATGCCATGGGGCGGTTCACTGGTCGCACGTCGATGTGGTCGCCTACTTGACCGACCCCTTTCAGCTGTGCCATCGCCGTGCCCGGCCGTGGACCAGATTCCCTCCCGAGGCAGTCCTCGCCCAGTCGTGCCGCTGGAGAAATCGACTGGGGGCGATGATGCCATGGCCTGAAACCACTGCTTTTTGAGACGCCATTGCCATGAAGGCACCTGTAACACTCGTCTAGATGCTTGTCCCTCCGGCCACGGGTAGGCGATTTCCACGACACGGTCTCGGAGGGGTCCATCGTGAAGCAGGAGAGCATCCGCTTGTAAGCGAGTGCTGTCTGTCAGGCATTTGATCCTTGCCATTCTGGAAGAGATCAAAGGTTGCCGCAATGGGGGGATGAATGCGCCGCCGTCGTGTAGAAGAGGTAGATGCTTTGCTTGCATCTGCGCTTGGATGGCTGCCAGATGGCCAATATCTTCTGAGTACCACTTCTTCCCATCATCTGCGGTATCCATGGCACCATGTTTCTTGCGCTTCTGGGCCAGTGCAACGTGAGTCTGCTCGCCCCGATGGCCCTTGGGCAGGGTGTTGTAAGAGGACGGCCTGGGTGTCTGGATGGCTTGCAGCCATAACCTCAAGCAGGCGTCGTCCGTCTCGAAATAGTGTCTCCTCACGAGATCCTCAATCTCTTCCCCCACGGTCACTCGGACCTTTCCTTCCTCTTCCAAGGGGATGTGCCAAGTATTGCGGGAATATCTCCCTTGTAAACTCCCACTTGAAATTGCCACTCTGACATGTTCGAAGGACACGAGAGGTTCGAAGTGATCATCCGTGACGCTGCAGGTGGTCAACATCTTCCGCAGAAGCTCGAGATCTCTTGCGAGAGCTTTGTCGTGTTGCTTGATGGGAGCGAAATTGTGGAGGCCGTTTTCCTTGCTCCGATGGGCATCGTAGGCCTGTACTAGTTCTCTGCTGCGTGGGAAGAGGAACTTGCACATGATACGGTTGACGAGGACATCGCGGGCGACAATACGGCGGTGCTCGTACTGCTCGAAGGGGAGGTCGATGTCGAGAGGGTAGTGTCGCACACGTGGCTGTTGGTCGTCGGTGGACATTCTGGATAGAGGAGCCATATTGATCCCATTTGAGCAGATACTAGGGAGAGGCGTGCTATTCTCGGTGAGGTCGGGGCGACGGGAAGATGGCCCTTGAATCTGGTGCAGCTGTAGCGTCAACCAACATCCGCAGTGGAGTGACGATAGCAAGTTACGCAGCCAGGCAGAATGGCATTTTGTGCTGTCGCTTTGGTTCACCTCGAGGGTTCGCACACCCCCACGCCGTCGTCTACTAGGTCAGTCCACAACCTCATCGCATGGTCCACTAATGCAACAAGCACTCAACAAAAGGATGTGTTGAGCTGTGACGGGAATCTGTAGCTGGATGGTCGATGGGGTTAAATTGCGCAGTGAAAGGAAATGCTGAGATAATAGCGCTGAAGGCAGGAAATAGTTGCAGCGTGGAGCAGTCACTACAAGCCCCGGGCTTGACATCACAGCAGCAGGGTTCAGAGCCAGCGATAAGATAGGGCGGCGGAGAAAGTGGGGGTGGGGTAGTGTACCCAGTAGCCTAGGCTGCTATCCATGGGCATGACGCAGTAAGTACCTGTCTCACTGTGTGTAAGGGGATGCAGGCAGAATCATATATGTATGGATCGTTTCCGGTTCCTTCTTATCGAACAGACATGCTTCGACAAGCCCTGTTTGCAACATCTCCCCACCTCACAACCCAGGTCTCGTACTTACGAACGGATTAACCGATGGCAACGGAAAACACTCAGGTCCGCTTAAGCTGTCACTGCGGCGCTATCACAGTCACAGTTCCACGACTGCCCGAATATGTCAATGTCTGTCAATGCAGCATATGCAGGCGCTACGGCGCCGCATGGGGCTACTACCATTCAGACGAGGTAGAGATCGAAACGAAGCCAGGAACAATAACCAAGCAGTACATCTGGGGAGACCGAGACATATCTTTCAACTTCTGTGATAATTGTGGATGCGCGTGAGTCAAGTATTCCCCCGTCACGCGTGATTGAGAACATTGAACTCATGCTGTGTAGATGCTATTGGTTGCCGCTTCGGCATCCCCCTACTGACGGAGGAAAGCATGAGATGGGGGTTAACACTAATAATATGGATCCGGAGGTGTTGAAATATGTCGATCGGAGGTTTGACTATTCGATCATGAGGAGCCCGCTGCGGTCGAAAGACACCGCGCATTCTGAGGATCGGGCGGCCTATTGAGACTGATCTCGAAGATCTATGATACGTATTGTAGCAAGGCGGAGAAAGGCAATCGCTTAACAGCATTCTGTAGCCAGAATTTTCTGTGATAGGGACTCAAAATGGGAATGCACGAGACCGGACAGAAATCTGGTACCTTTGAACTCTCCAAGTATTTCCCTTTCGCCTTACTCGCCTAGTTTCATGGCGCGGGATTGACCCCGTTCACATGATAGTTTTGGATCTTCCCCCCGGTTGGCCAGGACATGGCGTCCGCTCCGTCTTCAAAGCGGCCCAAGGATGGTGCTCTAAGTCACCTGACGCGATTCAAATTGGACCCGGACTCGACTGAGAAGACACTCAAACCGAAAGTGTTAGTGGACGTCGACGGTGAGCTGCCCCGGATCCACGCCGGGTACGAGACCAAGCCGTACAAGTACGTCTTCATCGCCATGCACGACCCAGAGACAGAACGACGCGCCCGTCGGAGGAGCCTTGAACTCCCTGGCTAAGGCTAATGTCGAGGACGGCACGTACGAGTACTGGTCGGCCGGGGAGGACGCGGCGCTCGGGGAGGTCGCTTTCGTGGCGAAATTCAAAGATAGTAAGTCTAATCTCCTAGCATTGCTTTTTGAGCGCAAAGTAGACCGCCTGTTGTATTTTGTGACAAAGCTGACACAAAATCAATTTCAGCCCCCGAGGGTGACGGATACGCCCTGTTGGCGGTCAACAGAAGGGACACAATGCTTTCCCAGGTCGTCGTTGTGGTTACGGCTAAGATGGCTGAGGGGCCGGTTGCCATCATTGAGCTACTCTTCCGACTTCGATCGGGCACTCATGGGACCTGGGTGATGGCCGACAAGCTGGCAGCGGATAAGGACCTGTGTGATATGATTGCACGGCGGGCATGCTGCGAGACGGAGGAGCCGCTGTTAATAAGCTCCTTCCTTCCACGCCGCTCCTTCTTAACAAGCCCTTTACGCACAGCTCCTTCTACTTCAATCCGTGCAAGAACCCTTTATACGGCTCAGTTTTTAAGCAGCTTATAAAAACAAGCCTCTAAGGAGCGGCTAACTCTTTATTAAACGGTATATACGCTGCTCCTTTCCCCGGAGTAGATAAATAATTGCTCGGGAAGGCGTACATACCGCTTATGGGACCTAGTTTACGACGGTATTGTGGTGTCACAGACGAGATGAGTGAAGAATTTAGGAAGCCGTCTCTGAACAGAATGGTTGGCACTCTCGGCACTCTCGGCACCAATGGGACCAACGGTAATACGCACTAGCATGGTATAGCCTGAGGCTTGGAATGAGTTCGAAAATTTTAAGGTGACATGATGGTCTTTGTGAACCTAACTTAACTCAATCGTACCTAGGTAGTAACAAATTGATGTGTTGGTAACGCCCTCAGCAAGGGAACCCGCAATTTGAAGTTCACATGAACATAGCTTAAGCTGACCTGAGTGGAAGGCATCTAGTTCTCTCCCCCTTTATACATTATCTGCATTGGGTACCTAGGTAGAGACTTGAAGGGACATGGCTTTGGGCCAAAAATTACTGAAATATTCTTGCGCTTATTGCAACAACTAAATTCGCCATCACGAGTTCCGTGCCCCTTCGATATATGCTCTTTTATTTCTTTCCTAACCAACTTAACTCTGCGCGAGGAATCGGCTAACCAGCTTTGAGACCTCTTCCCTTAGCCTACCTCCCTCGAGATGGCATATGTGACCCGCGTTTGAGAATGTGACCCAACGCACACGAGGGATGAGCTCGAAGAAGGGCTCCTGAGCTATGTAATGCGACGTATCATACTCTCCATTGTAGACCAGAGTTGGCGCGGTGATTTAAGGCAATTGAGGATCGCTTCTCCAGCCGAGGATTGACCCGATGGGCACATGGATGGAAGCACCAACCCTGTGAAATGCACAGGCGAGTGAGTTAAGGTTCAGACACTCGGCAACTGGGAAGGTTTTGGCACGCACTAAGGTAGTTTGTGCTCAATGATGGGCGAATCTGCCGTAAGACCCCGGGAGAGAAGTGCTTTAGGTGGTCGGAATGCCAAGGAAGAGGTTCACAAGCTCGGGTTATAAGCAAGGGGACAGAGACTTAAGAAGCAATAACTTACATTGTCTCATAGAAGGTCTTGTCTCCACCCAAATTCTTACATGCCGGCATCAGCTCGGCAGGAAGTGGCTCCGCTCGGCAGACGAAGGTCTTGTTGAATACCATCAGCGCCTCCTGATAACTTAGGTCTTCATATTTATATTTCTTCTCGTGTCTCTCCATAACTTGAACAATATCCCTCGGCAGCTCACCCCGTCGTATTTGAATGCTCTCTATGGAGAGATCCCAGCTGGCTAGTCCACTTGTCAGCAGTTGACGAGCCTTTGCAAACCTCGGGAACGACTTGCTGCAAAGGTAGCGCTAAACACTAAAGGGTTTTGTGTTAAATGAATATCAATATCAATGTTTCGAACGGAGCTAGGCGTTATGCTCCCCGATTTCATGTTCAAGTCCTCACTAAACAAAGATGATATTGCGAGTAGTTAACGAAGGAGAAGAAGAGGGCCGACTTACTGCCCCCCTAACTCTGACCTAGAAGGTGAAACCCAGGTCCCTCTCTCAAGTTGAGACAATCAAGAAGGTTGTTCAGTTCGGCGATAAACAGAGTTTCTTGACAAAAGTCCTTATCGCCGGCCGTCTGTGGTAAATGCGTCGAGGAAGCACAGCCAATTTGGTCATAAAATACAACCGGGAGGCCATATTGTGGCCAGAGGCCGGCAAAGGGCAACAGATACTCGTGGCCGGCACCAGGACGACCATGGAGGATCACGACTGGCGGAGCGCCGCTGGTCAGATCATCGATGATATTGTAATAGGTGAAGCAAGGTATTTCATCCTTTCCAGGGATCTGGAAGGGAACCGTGCCTTCTTTCGAGGGATTGTGTGCCATGGCCGGGAATAGAAAGGGGCAGTGGCTCACTGACGAGAATGTCGAGGCTCTGCGGCGTGTCGGCCAACGATGGCGGGGTAGAATTACATGGTGCTGCCCGGGCAGATTGATATTAGCACTGTTTCATTCCACTGGCTGTTGGACTTTTGGGCATTCGAATAGTCTGTTGGATGGCTGTTGGCTGCTAGTCTCCGTGAGATTTGCTGTTTTCGTGCATTTTGCCGCCCTGCGAGGGACGCAGCACCGATATGTTATATGCTCTGACGCTTTGCCCTGCACAAGACGTCCTGCACAAGACGTAGTTGATATTTGAATGTGCGATCAGTTGCGTATCTTCCCGTTTCACATTTAACATTATCTGTACTTAATATTATGTTCCTGGGTAATATATAGAGAATAATACTCCGATTGCTAAAGTCTTTATTTATTTAGCGCAGCGTATTATAGCCCGAGCTTATAAAGGGCGCGGCACATGGAGTATTTTTATTCTAATTTAATGCTAAAATTATCTATATCCGAATTAGCTAAGAAAGATATACCTTTAAAACTATTTAGCTAAAGGTTATATCATATCAAGGTTAAAAAAAGAATATTATCTATATGCGAGGTCTACTTTCCTCGGAACGCAACTATCCTCACGGATACGTCATTCACGGGATTCGTCATTCACGGGATTCGTCATTCACGGGATTCGTCATTCACGGGATTCTCCACCAAGCGAGACTCTGGAGTTGCACCGAGGTCCTGAGTCCGATCCTGGCGACAAGATACCAGACGTCGTGACGAGCCAGAGAAAACGCATTCAAACTGTGCAGATGAGGACGCTTGGCTCTGGCTCAGGTGCTGGGCAAACCCACAACAAGAGGGATATAGTCTGGGTAGAGGTGAGACCTAGATCGCAAGCCTTTTTGTGTTTTTCACGCAGCTAATGGACTGAAAATGGAAATTAGTGCAAAGCACCGAACCTTGGCAAGGCCCAGAATTGGAACCAGTTGATGGGCCAGATTATCGATCGACTCATGGTGGCTCATGGGACTCCTGCTACCCAGCCCGACGGCTTGGGTCAACGAAAAGTCTACTTTATCCTCGCGACCGGTCTCAAGTGGATGATGTTTGTTTGGGATCCAGCAAACACAGCGGCGCCTCTCCGCTTCAGAAGGGACAACGGCCAATATTGGTCCCCGTTACATCGCTTCGTCGCCTCTGTACAGATGCCCGCGGTTTTTGCCTCACCTATTGCGGGAGGTCAGCAAATTCCAATTATCTATAACTATATTCGACGGGATAACAATGGGGTGCATTATATTGATTATACTCTGGCGGACACTTTGGACTTCTGGACAGCAGCGCCTAACCAGCCGGGAGTTGCTGCGAACTTTCGGTCAATAACCCTTCTGGAAGTCTTTTTGGCCCATGTTCGCAGCGACACCTACCAAGGCGTGAACCCATCCCACTGGTCCGGCTGGGAGACATGAACGCTCGGTCTAGCCGCAGGTAAGCTTTACATGTGTGCACATGTGGGAGGAACATTATTTACAATTAGGATACATGTATGGGTAGATTTCTTGGCAACTTGGGCAAGGAGTTTCAATTTGAAGGGGCTGGTCCCAGTTAAGTCATCTTCACATGCCGAACTGGAATAAATTTGGGGCGTATTGTATGGTCTATTTGTGACAGATTTGGAGCATGATTTACTTATAGCGCACAAACTGTTTAAGACGGGATATGTAAGTATAGACGTTCACTAGCAGCCTGTAGCAGGGTAACACTGCGCATTAAAAGATGTGAAATCACTTTAGAAGAGTCTTCTGCCAAATTGTCTATTTGCCTGGTAAAACCAACGCCCAAAGCCGCTGTGCTGTCTCCCCATTAATCGTTGTCTGGGAGTGGACTGCGTCCCTCGTCGACTCCATGCTCCAATTTTCGATGCTCCTGTCGTTTGAAAAAGTTGTCAAAAGTCGCCTCGCAACGGTCGCAATAGATAGGTGGCTGTTGAAGAAAGCAGTAACTTAGCGATTGCCTAGCCATAGGTGGAAAAAGACACGAAGACTCACAAAAATTCGTTGCTGAATCGAGAGGGGACGATATCTCCGTTCGTCCGATACGATGATGAACAGACCCGTCTTTCCGTGCCCAGCCTCCCTCCAAATAGAATCAATATCATAGCTGAAGGACAAAATCTCGTCCTTAAGGGCTTCCCATCCCCTCGGGGGTTCTGCGGGGAGCTGCTGGTCCAGGGAAATCTCCTTTTGGGCGTAGACCATTTCCCAAGCGTAGGCAACATATGCGAAATTGCTCTCATTGTGGCCCTGTTTCGAGGGGACGAATATACGGGTACGTGTATCCCCACCTCCAACCTTTGAGCGGAGAAACTGCGACGGCTCGTCGGGGTCGACATGGTAGAAGGGTGCCATACCATATGTTTCATCGACCTTGTTTGCTCTAAGGAAAGAGTCTAGCACTGGGACTCGAACCTTCAGGCCCCGGATGATGGCGATAGTGGGACCTTCACCGCCCATGGTGGTGTGATGCCGTCAGATGGCTGAAGGGCGGGCAGTTGTGATGCAGATGTACTGGACGAGGGGTAGGCTCGGGAATTACCCACCTGTGGGTACCCACGGGCCACAGGTACCCATACACAGACATCAGGTCCTATTACCCGATTATATAATCTCGAATACCTTTTACTTACCGGGTCTATAGGCTCTTTATAAGTAGTTCTTTAAATATATTTTTTAATATTATTACATTTCTTATAATTTAATAATATAATATTTCTTATAGTTTAATACTATTATATTTCTTATAATTTAAATTTAAACTTATACCTAAGTTATATAGTAATAGCATTTTCGTATAAAGTTAAACTAGGTCGCGGCCTATAATAGCTTTAACTTTAACGCTTATTAATGGCACCGGTATAAATAAGCGCGGCCTAACGCTATAGCTATTAGCGTAAAATAATAGCTTTTAACTATAAATAAACTTATAAAAGTAAATTAATAAGTTATTATAAAAAGTCTTATATAGTAAAACCTATTATATTAATCTTAAAAGATATATTATACTTTATTCTTTTTAAATATTTATTATTATTTTAGCTTAATAAAAAAACTTAAAAAATAATAGTTAATAAAATAGTTAATACTTAAGGCTTTAAAATTATTAAATAAAGCTTTTATATTTTATTATTTAAATATATAACTTTAATAGCGGTATTATTAATAGCTATAAAATTTAACTTTAATTATAATAAATAAGTTTTTATTTAAATAAAAGATTTTTTTATTAAAGTAAAGAAATTTAAAAATAAAAACTTTTTTATTTAAATAAATTAATATATTTATTATTAGCTTAAAAATATATAAAGTTTATTTTAAAGAAATAAATAAGTTTATTACTTATAAGATAAAAATTAATAATAAGCTATAAAAAAGATAAAAGGTTAAATATTTAATATATTTTTTATAAACCTTTATAAGTATAACGTTAAAAGACTTATAATTATATTTTTTTTAAATTAAATCTTATTTAATTATATTACGTTTCTATAATTAAGCTTTATTTCTTTAATTTATTTAAATAAAAGATAAACCTTTTTAAAAAAGTATATTAAATAATTAACCTTTCTTTTTTTATTTAGCTTATTATTTAATTTTACTTTATAAGTAATAAACCTTTTTATTTCTTTAAAATAAACCTTATATATCTTTAAGGTAATAATAAATATATCGATTTATTTAAATAAAGAAGAGTTTTTATTTTTAAGCTTTTTTACCTTAATAAGAAAACCTTTTATTTAAGTTAACATTTACTTATTATAAATAAAGTTTATTTCTATAGCTATTTATAGTAAAGCTATTATATCTATATATTTAAATAATAAAATATAATAGCTTTACTTAAGTTTTAAGCGTATATAAGTGTTAATTTTAGCTTAATTAATAGTTATCTTAATTTTAATAGCGTAGCAGGCTAAATAATTACTTTTAAGTAATTTTATAATATAGCGAAATAAGGTTATATTACTCGGTTTTACTAAATAAATATATATTTAAGCAGAGTTAAAACCTTTAAAGTAATAATAGCTTTTTAATATCGCTTATTTCGAGTAACTTAAAGCTTAAGTTATATAGCAATAGCACTTTTATATATTAATACTAGTAATGCTTAACGGTATTAAACTAGCTTATAGCCTATAATAGCTTTAACCTTAATAAACCGGTTTATATTAAGGCTAATAGCTTAATAAAAGTATTAATATAAATAGATAGGGCTTAACGCTATAGCTATTAACGTAAAATAGCGGCTTTTAACTATAAATAAACTTATAAAAGTATATTAATAAATTATTATAAAAGGTTTTATATAGTAAAACTTATTATATTAATCTTAAAAGATATATTATACTTTCTCTTTTTTAAATACTTATTATTATTTTAACTTAATAGAGAAACTTAAAGAATAGAAAATAGTTAATACCTTTTATAAAAGGTTTACCCTTTATTAAAAAGATTAAAGCTATAAAGCTTAATTATAAAAATATAATATAATTAAATATCTTTTAACTTTATACTTAAAAGGGGCTTTTTATTATATAAAGCTATTTATTAATAAGTATAAATATAAATTAAATTAAAGTTTTTAAAAATAAAAGGCTAGAAATATATTTTAATTATAGTTATCTCCTTTACTTTACTTTATTTTAAATTTTATAATAAATAAAATTTAAAATAAAGCTTTATTTATAATTTATTTAATTTATTTAAAATATATATATTAAATTATATAATAATATTAAAGATATTTATTTAATTTAAATTTAAATATACTTTTTATAATTAGTTTAAGAATTAAAAGTATTATTTTAAAATTAAATTATAATTACTTTTATAAATAACTTAATAAGAATTATTATTAATAAGAATTTAATTAATTTTAAAATATTAAAGCTATTTATTTTCTAATATTTTTTAATATTTTATTTTAGCTAGTATATAGCTTGTTTTATTAATTATAATATTAAAGAAACTAAAAATAGTTTTTTTAAAATAAAAATATAATTTAAAATAATTATTTATTATTAGCTTAATTATAAATAAAATATATTTTTAATAATATTAAAAGATCTTAATAGGTAAAATAATTTATATTAATTTATTTATTAAAACGTAATTTAATATATTATAATATATAGATAATAAAAGTAAAATAAGTAAATAAAAAGAATTCTTTTTAAGAAGGCTAAATAAATTAATTAAAATAAGTTAAACCGGTAAGTTAAAAAAGTTTATAAAAAAAACTTTAAATAAAAGTAATAAAAATAAGTAATAAATTATTATTAATATAAAATTAATATATATTTTATCGAGAATTCTAAGTTAATATAAGGAAACTCTACTTAAATAATATAGTATATCTAGCTTATATATAAATTAGCTTAACTATAGGGCTAGGTGGGCGGATTAGAAAAGCTGGGTGGGCCGATTATAGCTAAGCTATATTAACTATATTAGATTATATATAATTACCGATAATTATAGATTATTAAATAGGTTTTAATAATAATTTAATTATATTTATTTTATCTATATATTTTTTATAAACCCCTTTCTATTTAATAGTTAAGCCTTTTTATTAATATTAATATAAATATTTAAAGTACCCCTTTTAAATATACCCTTTTTAAGCGGTTTATAGCGAACTATTAAATCTAATATACCTCTTTAAACTTATAAATATTATAAAGCTAAATAATTTTAATTTTTTATTACTTTATATTTATTTTCTATAGGGTCCTTTTTTAAAGTATTTATTTTTCTTTATTCTTTTATAGTTTTTAACCTTAACTAATAAAGAAATCTATTTTATTTTCTAGTTAATAAGGCCTTTATTAATCTATCTACTATTATTTATATTATTAATATATATTTTACTTTAATATTATTTTTTTAAACTTTTTATCGGAGCTAATAATTATAAAGATCTATATATTATAACTTTATTTTAAAAGTAATAACTTTTACATTAATTAATTTAATAGTTTAAATATTTCTTATACTCGATTTAAATAATACTATTATTTAATTTTATTAAAAGTTCTTTAAATAAAAAGCTTATATAAATATTAAAAGCTTAGCTTTTATTATTAATATTATAATTATATTTTACTTATTTACCTTTTAATTAATAAAACCTTTAAATAATTATATTATAAACGTTTAAAAACCTTTCCGGATTAATAAATTATTTATAAATAAAGTATTACTTATAATTATTAAATCTTTAAAACTTTTAAAGTATAATATAATTTACTTAATATTATTAAAATATAAAAGAATTTAATTAATAATATTTTAATACCTTTTATTTAAATTACTTAAAAATTAAATAAA